>CM066031.1:1696395568-1696560568 GCA_033557465.1 Ichthyophis bannanicus
TCAGGTATGATGGGTCCCTGTCTGGAAGAGCTTACAATCTACATTGGGTACCTAAGGCAATGGGGGAGTAAATGACTTGCCTAAGGTCACAAGAAGTGTCCATTCTCAATCCACAACTGTAACCACTAGGCCACTGTCACATCAAAAACAAATAATTTGGCAATAACATTGACTTACTTTGGTATTGCATCTGTTTTACAGGTAGTGATAGTTAATGGTATTTGAGGTATGTTTTCCAAGTGCTACATAAGAAGTGACAGCAGAGCAGTTGCTGGACATAATGGTGCCCCAGGCAAAGGTGGCTTTCGGGCACTATCTACCCTTGGGGCTTGCTTACTTGTAGACTGTTCAGTTGTGCTGGAGGTACCCAACATGGTCTATCTGTTTGTCGTAATGGTCGTTTTGTTATGATGTAAACCGCGCTGATTCTAAATAGCGCGGTATATAAGAAACTGTAATAAATAAAATAAATAAAATAAATCTTCTTATCCACCCCTTGTGATTGCCCTTGGTGTGAGTATGTGTTCTTCATACAAAGACTAGTTATACGTTTGGAATATATTAGAATGTGGAATGAAATGATAGTTTACATTTAGAAGGGAAAATCTTTGTTGGATTTGGCTTTGAAACATATATGATCATTTCACCAAAGGGAACAGTTTCTCAGCCATACAGTTGAGCATATCCTGATTCATGCACTCCAAAAAACAAACGTGTGAAGTGGCATTTTAGAGAGGAAGTCCTGGTGAAATCTTGGACGTCCAGGGCAAAATGTCCAAAAAAATGCCAGGGACTTCAAGTGTCAGCTTGATTTTTGGAAACATGGACATCACCGAAATGGATGGCAACACTGGTGGCTACATAGATTTCCCCACTAGAATACCTGAGGATGGAGGTGTCTGTCCTGTGCTGAACGCAAGCTATTTTGCATGAGGGGATGTGCATCAGTATACCGCACTAAATCAAGTGTACTAGTTTCCTGTAAAAATATAGGAATTATCAGAGTACCTTCTCTATGCTCTCCCAGTATGTGGGTGGCAGAACAAGAGTATTTCCAATGCCTATTTAGGCCCTGTAACAGGCATAAACTTAAACATGACTCAGGACCTGCAGGGTGTTGCTGAAATTGGGCGAGGACATCCAAGTACTTGGGAACACCCCAGACACATCTGTACCATGCCCGAATTCAACCTTGGACTTCCTTGCAGTGGGGACATCTTTAGAACTGCTTTCTAAATTGTCTTCAGGGACTTCTCCAGCTTTCGATTCCTGCCCATTTTCAGACATCCAAAGCATGAATAGGGCATCTAAAATAACTCCCATTATGAATGAATAAGCGAATCCAACTCAAAAATGAATTAAATAAATATACTTGCAGCTCTTTGATTTATGAGATTCCAAGACCCATTTTTGAAAAGACATAGAAGGACTAGAAAAAGGGGACTGTTACTTCTGGAGAGAGATCTGCAATTGTGAGTATATACTTCTGGGAATTTTCTGAAAGGAATTCTTTGTATTAAAGCTAATTAATCTGTGAACCCACTATTTTTTGTTAAATCAGTCAGGGCCTAGTAGTAGCAGTTTAAGTTTAAATTTAAAACACAGAAGAGAGCTTTCTGGTTACATTTCATACCCAGCAGAGAGCTTGTAGTTTAAATTTAATAGTCACTCAGGGCCTAGTATCAGCAAAGTACTTTTAGTTTAAATTTAAAACACAGAAGAGAGCTTTCTGGTTAAATTTGGAACCCAGCAGAAGGCTTGCAGTTTAAATTGCATAGTCACTCAGGGCCTAGCATCAGCAAAGTACTTTTAGTTTAAATTTAAAACACAGAAGAGAGCTTTCTGGTTAAATTTGGAACCCAGCAGAGAGCTTGTAGTTTAAATTTAATAAGTCACTCAGGGCCTAGCATCAGCAAAGTACTTTTAGTTTAAATTTAAAACACAGAAGAGAGCTTTTTGGTTAAATATAGAATCCAGCAGAGAGCTTGTAGTTTAAATTTCATAAGTTAGAGCCTTGCAGCAGCAAAGAGCTATAATTTAAATCAAATCAGAATATAGCTTAGTACAAAAGGCAAAACAGGGTCAGTACTCTTTGAGTGACAAATAAAGTCTTCTAGAGAGCTTTACAAAGAGGTCTTCTACCTAGGGGGCAAGAGACCTGTGAAACTTTTTCAATAGGTGTTAACACCAGGTGGCAGGTCAAAAGGCCATTTTGAAAGACTCCTTCTATCCAAGCAAGGACTGTTAATCACCCAGGAAGTTGGTCACAGCTTACTTCAGCAGCACAGGCATAAATAGCTCAACCAGAGCACTGTGATCCTCAGTCTTGAAGGACTAGAAAAGGGGACTGTTACTTCTGGAGAGAGATCTGCAATTGTGAGTATATACTTCTGGGAATTTTCTGAAAGGAATTCTTTGTATTAAAGATAATTAATCTGTGAACCCACTATTTTTTGTTAAATCAGTCAGGGCCTAGTAGCAGCAGTTTAACTTTAAATTTAAAACACAGAAGAGAGCTTTCTGGTTACATTTCATACCAAGCAGAGAACTTGTAGTTTAAATTTAATAGTCACTCAGGGCCTAGCATCAGCAAAATACTTTTAGTTTAAATTTAAAACACAGAAGAGAGCTTTCTGGTTAAATTTGGAACCCAGCAGAGACTTGTTGTTTAAATTTCATAATAAGTTAGAGCCTAACAGCAGCAAAGAGTTATAATTTAAATCAAATCAGAATATAGCTTACCTCAGCAGCACAAGACAGGGTACTGTGTAGCAGCCTTCTTATAATAAGTGTTATTTCTCTCCCTCCCTCCCCAACACCTACCCACCCCTATGATAATCGTAGCTTTATTAGTACTTACACATCTTAAAAGACAGGAGGTGCTCTCAGGTGAAGCTCATTACCCAAATCAGTCATACACTAAGGAGAGATTAATTAAGCTTCAGGTGAACAAGGTATATTAAACGTATTAGGTACAGTTTTATTAGTATAAATATCCATAGCAACCCTTAGTAAGTAAAGAACTTAAAGATCTAAACACAAACGTAAAACTAAGATGCAGACAGCAGTCCAGCAGCGAGATGGGGGCTTTCCAGTCTTTTGCATTGAGTGTCACATGTATGATTTTCTCCCAGTTGGTGAGAGGTCTTACGTGTGTACTAGGTGCAAGGAGCTCTTTGCTCTCAGGGAAAAAGTCCGTTCTCTAGAGGCTAGAGTAGCAGACTTGGAAAACATAAGAAAAACAGAGAGGTACATAGACGAGACCTACAGGGATATAGTCCTGAAGTCCCACCTCCAGTCTGGCAGCATCCCTGTTGCCATGGAGGAGAGAGGTCACGTGACAGGAGAGCATCACCCTGGTGTGGCAGGAAGTGATCCTGTAACTAGGACCTGTCTTCCAGGTGATGTAAAATCCTCTCGCACCGAGGAAGTTCCTCATGGGCCAAGTGCCCATGAGGGAAGGGTTAGGACAGCCGTTATAATTGGTGATTCGATCATTAGGCATCTAGATAGCTGGGTGGCTGGTGGACGTGAGGATCGCCTGGTAACATGCCTGCCTGTTGCGAAGGTAGCGGACCTCACGTGCCACCTAAATAAGGTCTTAGATAGTGCTGGGGAGGAGTCTGCTGTCTTGGTACATGTCGGTACCAATGACATAGGAAAATGTGGTAGGGAGGTTCTGGAGGCTAAATTTAGGCTTTTAGATAGGAAGTTGAAATCCAGAACTTCCAGGGTAGTGTTCTCTGAAATGCTTCCCGTTCCACGCGCAGGACCCAAAAGGCAGGCAGAGCTCCGGAGTCTCAATGCGTGGATGAGACAATGGTGCAGAGATGAGGATTTTGGATTTGTTAGGATCTGGGGAACATTCTGGGGAAAAGAGGGGCTCCTCCGAAGGGATGGGCTTCACCTTAACCGGAATGGAACCAGGCTGCTGGCATTAACCTTTAAAAAGGAGATAGAGAAGCTTTTAAACTAGATAATAGGGGAAAGCCGACAGTCGCCCAAGAGCGAATGATTTGGAAGAATGTATCTTTGAAGGATACTACCAAAAGCAGAGAGGTTCCAAAAAAGAGTAAAGTAGCCCAAATGCCCTCGAGTATGGATCAGACAGAGTTTAAAGATCCCAAATTACCCATGTCTACCAATAGCCAAATTAATATGAATAAAATAAAGTCTCTAAAATGCTTGTATGCAAATGCTAGAAGTCTAAAAAATAAGATTGGAGAGTTAGAATATATAGCACTAAATGAGAGGTTAGATATGATTGGAATATCAGAGACATGGTGGAAGTAGGACAACCAGTGAGACACTGTGATACCTGGGTACAAACTATATCGTAATGATAGAGCTGATCAAATTGGTGGAGGGGTTGCGCTCTATGTTAGAGAGGGCATTGAGTCAGAAAGGATTAAAGTTTTGCAGGAAACAAAATTTGCTGTAGAATCTCTATGGATTGAAATTCCATGTAAAAAGGGGAATTTATGTTAACGCGCGGTAATTCCATGTAAAAAGGGGAATTACGTTAACGCGCAGTAATCTTAAGTAGGCGCGCAGACATGTAAACACAGAAACAGAGGTGTAGCACAATGCTTAATACACTGACTGATGATATAGGGGTCATGAGTTCAATCCCCCAGTGTGCCTACTGCATAAGGCTGGCTGAGGCATTAGCTTTTACGTGTAAATATTGCTTTTTGAGGCATGTTATGTATATTTTAATTAGTGCTGCCAGCAAACACACCCTCACGTGCCGTAACCGAAGGTGCCGCATAAGGCACTCCATAGGGCACATTATAAAGTGCACTGTCCGCCAAGGCACCCTATAATGTCCCCTATGGGGCACCCTAAAAGGCTCTGTATAGGACCCCTTATAAGGCACCGTAGAAGGCGCCTTATAGGGCGCCCCATTGGGCACCTTATGAAGCACCTTATGGCTACAGTACTCCGAGGGTGTTTTTGCTGGCAGCACTAATGTACATTAAAAATAGACAATGCCTCCAACAGCCCTATCAAATAACCACACCGTGGGTGTAAACGCATGACCTCTGGCACCACAGGCAGTGAAGTACCCAGTGGGCTACAGCTCTATAGCTGCTAACAAACCCCTGGCTGGCTACAGAAGGACTGCAGGTCACCACACAAACTGTCTGCTGTGGTTACCAGGATAGGGTAAACCCACCCATACCCATGATGCACTGCACATGCACATCACAGTCTACAAATGATCACAAGATGGGGTATGCACCCCCACAGCACCTCGGCCTGGTAGGGGGAACTGACCGTGTGCACCCCCACAGCACCTCAGCCTGGTAGGGGGTACAGACTGTGCGTGTTACTGGCACAGAGTAGCTACAGATCGTCACATTGTGCGGGTACTGTGCTCACCCTGAGGGTGAGGTGGGGCACCCAGCACCAGGTCCACAGCACCTTTCATGGCTGATATAAGCCATGCTGTAGGTCCCCATCAGTGCTAGTGTATGTGTGATAGGTAGTCCCTGCAGGCACACCTAGGATACATCTGTATGTCTCAGTCTTGTCTAGCCCTTATGGGCTATGATGCACCCAGAATAGTGCATATCCTGTGTTGGTGCCATGGTCACATGATGTAGGTGAAGGGGGGGAGGGTGTTTGGACCCATAGGCGGATTATGTACCACCACCCAACCCACCCTCTTTGGCTCAGGGTGGGAAACAGGATCTCCCACCAACAGATCCATAATCTACCTCCCTGTAATGGTGGCAGTAGAGGGGACCATCAACCCCAGGCCTACTGGGGAACAGACACTCTACAGGGCAGTCAATGCCAATCTGCACACATCTATAAGGCAAGGCAGACAGACAGTAGGCCTGGAAACATTGAGCTGCCCCTCACCACTATCTCACATTCTCCAGCAGCTGCACCCTGCAAGGTGTCGCAGCAAGACACATACTAACTGCAGACAGTCTGCTAGCTAGTCCATAGTGCATGTTCTTGGAGGAGATGCGTGTACCCAGAACTGGGATGTCAACATACACACCAAGCAGATAAGTCAGTGATTGGGTCCCAAAAGAGAACCCATAAATATCACTTGAGAAAAATACTATATAGCACTATGGGGGAACCTAGCCATGCCGTGGTCACTGCTCAGTCAGGGTGAAAGTGACCTCCCAGCAGGACATGCTGTGGCCACCCGAGCCATTGCCCTATGCCCTGTGCAGATGCAGCCTGGCCAGACCACCCTATCCAGGCTATTCCCACAGTACCTTGCTCCTCATTATGCACATTGGCAGGCCAATACTGGCAACAGTGCTAGCAGTGTGGGCTGTGGAGGGTGTTGGCAGCCACCACACACTTGATAGACAGACACACACTCCACACACCTATGCCAGCATTGTGCAACTATAGAGGTGTTTGGCAGCCCTGACCACCACACCAGTCCTGGGCACAGTGCAGGCATGGCTATGGTACACAATACTGTTGGGGTCACTCTTTCAGACACCAGACCTGAGGCACACTCCACAGACATCAGAAAGGTTGCTATGATGCAGCTCAATCAGCCAATTGTGCTTAACGTAGGAATTGCTATCTGCCAGTTATCATAGCAACCTTTGATAGCTGTGTACAGTTTTCCCATGTTTAGGGTGGCATTGCTAAGCTATGCAAGTGCTAGTATTGGGAGATGCACGCAGGGCCCAATATCCTGCCTCTCCAGGAGGCTTCGGATAATGGAGCCTGTGGGTGTGGGTGTGTCTGCCCCTGTTGGCCGCTGCTCTAGGGCAGAGGTTCCCAACTCCAGTCCTGGAGGGCCAAACACTGTTCGGGTTGGGTACTATCGCCTGTGACACTGTGGGAAGCACACTTGTGCCCATGTTGGGCCCTCATCAGTTGCTGTCTGGCTGCACTACTGTTTCAGCATTCCTATGGGCCACCTAGGCATCACCCTAGTCCGCACTGTGGCCCAGCTGCACCACAGCATGTGCCGCCTGCAGCCCTCTGTGTCCCCTTTTCAAGCATCTGTCCAGTTGCCCATTCTGACATGCCCGCCCTGTTGTTGCGGAACATGCGCATGCCATAGGACACCTGCCCAATGGAGTAGGAAAACCCTGCTCAGCGCACTTTCACTGTGGGCTCTTTCACCTTGTATGGGGGCGGAGCATAGACCCTTCCAAAATTCATATCTTTTTTTTGGCACTTTCTCGGGGGGGGGGGGTTGATGTTTCCCATTAATATCACTATTGCCCAGCTTGGTTATGGGTTTTTTCCATTTTGTTCAGGTCATGTTCAATGTTTATTTGCCCTTTTGTTCCGTGCACATGTATCACACTCATCACTTTTTGTAGGTTTCCCTGGTTTTGCTGTACATTGCTGACGGAAATGGTTTCTTTTCCCTTTAAATCAGCTCTAACACCAGGGTTTTACTGGCGTTAGTTTTCAGCCTCGAATTTCACAGCGCTAGTGTGCAGGGAGCCTCTCCCCTTCCACTCTCCGCCCATTGACCCTCTCTCTCCGCCCCTGGGGAGCCTTCCTCCGCCCTCTGGGAGCCTTTCTCCGCCCTCAGCGCTCATTTGCGCCGCTGCGCGCATTATCGCGTGCTAAGGTACCTCTGCGCCTGATAAAGTGCCATTATTGCGTGATAAGGTACCTTATCGCGCAATAACGTGGAAGAGCGCACGTTAAGACTGCTTAGTAAACATACCCCCTAATGTACCAGGGAGCACAAGTAAATCCCAACATGGACAACTGCAGTCATATACATACATTATCTATATAAAATGGGGAATACATGTGTACATTTTTGATCTGCCCAGGCCATTCCCTAATCATGCCCCAAACAATTCTCCTTCCAATTTCTACATAGTAAAGATATCTACGTGTAAACGGAGCTCTTTCTAAAAAGAGTAAATCCTTGATTTAACATGTGGAAATTGCAAATAAGGCTTCCAAAATCACACCTCCCATCTTATTTCTCTCTCCCTTTTTTGTAAATACTTTCACACAAGTATTCTTCTCTTTGTGGGTCTCAAAAAATCTTTACACTGCATGTTGATGTGATGTCGGTCTTTGTATGTCACCTGATTACACAGGTACACTACCAAAAAACTGCCTCCAGTTTTGCAACTGATTCCTATAGATTTTGGGGTGCTGAATCCAGGAAAAATAGCCAAAATGTTCCATCACGTCACGTTTTCTTGCAAAATTAGATTTCTTATCCATATAAGGAATGTTCACATAATTTCTTTTTAGCCGACTGCAGTTTATTTTCTTGGCCCAAAATAGAGGTTGTAATGGTTAACTAACTAGAAACACTCCCTCATGATATTTTAGAGTGTTTTGTATTCATTTTATACATTAACAGGACAATTGGGAGGCGGGGGGCTAAATCCAGTACTCGCGCTGGCGCATGTTCTTTCCTGTTCGCCTCGCCTCGTTCGCTCGCTCAAACACGGTGGTTGCGACATGAACGTTCCTGTCAAATTTCAGTTTCTTGCAAGTTCATTATTACCTTTTGTTTGCTCAGTCGTAATCCAGCTTTATTCCGAAGTGGTTCACTACAGTTGTAGTTTGCAGTGCTGTGTATTTGTGATGGCTCACAGAGCCAGAGGTTGCGTCAACTCTCCGGACAGTTTTTGTTTTATTTGTGGGGAATATACCGTGAAAAAGCGGCAGAGGAACATTTCTGCATTTATTAAAAAAGTATATTTCGCCTATTTCGGTTTGAAGTTAGGCGATCAAGACAAACCGTGGGCTTCTCACAAAGTGTGCAAGACATGTGAGGAAGATCTACGCTTATGGATGAAAGGTAAAAAACAAGCATTTCGTTTCGGAATACCTATGATGTGGCGTGAACAAAGAGACCACAGCAGTGACTGCTATTTTTGCTCTTGCATTGTGAAGGGATACAACTTAAAAAATAAGAACGTAATAAGTTACCCCAACCTTCCCTCAGCAATTAGGCCTATGCCTCATAGCAACGAAATACCTGTGCCTGAACCACCAAAATCTTTGGATCATATTTGTGTGGACGGTTCTGATCATGATGAGACTCATCAGATGGCTTTTCCCGATGAGTCCAGTACTTCCGAGTTTGAAACTGAACCAGATCCGAAACCTGAACTTTTCTCTCAAGCTGAATTGAATGATTTAGTCCAGGATTTAGGACTCCCAAAAGATGCTGCCCAACTGCTAGGTTCTCGGCTTAAACAGAAAAATCTATTGTCACCAGGAACAACTTTTTATTGCTACCGCAACCGCGAGACACAATTTTTGAAGTATTTCAGCAAAGAGGAAGATTTGGTATTTTGCAACGATATATACGGAGTGATGGAAAAGTTTAAACTTAAGTATGATCCTGCTGAATGGCGGATGTTCATTGATTCGTCAAAAGACAGCATAAAAGGTGTTCTTCTTCATAATGGCAACACATTCACTTCAGTTCCTATTGCGCACTCTGTTATTCTCCAAGAAAAATACGAGAATTTGGCCCTGATTCTTCAGAAGATTCGTTATGATGAGCATAAGTGGATGATTTGTGGAGACTTTAAAATTCTATCCATGCTATTAGGGCAGCAATCCGGTTTCACCAAATATCCCTGCTTCCTTTGCTTGTGGGATAGCCGGGCCCGCGACCTACACTGGGGAGAAAAAGACTGGCCAATTCGGGAGTATTTGAGACCCAGTGAGAAAAATGTTCTTCATGAGAGCTTGGTACCTCGTGATAAAATTCTATTACCACCTCTCCACATTAAGTTGGGTCTCATTAAACAATTCATCAAGTCCCTTCCAAAAGATGGTGAGTGCTTTCGGTACCTTTGCTCAAAGTTCCCCCGACTTTCTGAAGCAAAGCTAAAGGAAGGAGTGTTTGTTGGCCCTGATATAAGGAAACTCATTTCAGATGGATCATTCGCTGAAACGATGTCTGAGAAGGAAAAAGAAGCCTGGGATTCCTTCAAGGATGTTGTTCTCAAATTCTTGGGGACCAGGCGGGATGAGAACTATAAGGATATTGTTGCCAGGATGCTCAATGCCTTCAAAGAACAAGGCTGTAACATGAGCCTGAAAGTCCATTTCTTGCACTCCCATGTGAACTACTTTCCCGAAAACTTGGGGACGTACAGTGAAGAACAAGGTGAAAGGTTTCACCAGGACATCAAGGACGCAGAGAGAAGGTACCAAGGAAGATGGAACACCACTATGATGGCTGATTTCTGCTGGTTGCTGCTGCGGGAAACCCCAGATGAAAAATACGCCAAGCAGCGCACCAAGAGAAGCATTCGGGGGAAGAAGAAACGGGCCCACCAGGAGATTGATTGACCCAAAAATGACTTTAAAATCTAAACTGTGTTGACAAATATCGTGTTTTTACTAAACTTTGAAATAAAAATGTGCTAGTTATTACCACAGTGTCGGATCTCATTTATTAGAATTTTATTTTCACACCATCGGGTGTTTGTCTTCATGTATTGCAATGGTGCGGTTTGCATTTTCTATTCTTACATACATACCTGTACAAACTTTTTTGCACATTTCTTTGCTTTGCTTTGTGTCTAACCTCGCTCTTATATGCTCAATGTTTGTGCACATGTATGTGGCTGTTTTAAGTGCAGACAATTTTGCTACCATCACAGTGTGTTTTGTTGACATTACTCTATTCTTATGTGCTGCCTTGTTACAATTTTCTTTATTCTTATTTGAATAACTACTAAACAATTAGTATAAAGAATTCATCCAAGAAACTTTTATCTCGATTGCACTCAATCTGAAACATGGGACCAACACAGAGGATCTCTAAAGGTAAAAAGTGGACTGTTGTAGTTGTTGTTATGGAAGGACAGACTAGATGGGCCTTGTGGTCTTTTTCTGTCATCATGTTTCTATGTTTCTATGTTTCTATGTTCACCTCAAACTGCTAACCCAATGTAGCAAAACATCTGTACGTGATGGAGCAAATTGGTTACCAGATTTGGATTCAGCGCACCAAAAAACGTAAAAATCAATCGAAACATTAGAGGCAGTTTAAAAAAATTTTTTTTTAGTGTACCTGTGTTATTGATGTTTCATGTTTCCAGCTATGACCTAGATTGATAGAGTGGGGTATAAGTTGTTAAATAAATAAACAAATCAAATATATAAATAAGTTATATGCATTCAATAGTATTAACAACACATGTTAATATGCATTAAGATACATTAACATTTGTCACCCTGCACCCACTCCCTAACCTTGAGGGTTAAGGAGGGATGGGCCTTTTTGTAGTTGTGGGGGCCAATGAAAGTCGAGAACAAGAAATTTATTTTTACAAGGATTTTATTTTCCCCGCTCCTTGGTGGACAGGAACAGGTGAGAAGAATAACCAAATCAGGAACAACGGAAATGCAAGCTTTCAAACTGTGCTTTAAACTATTCTTCCTTGTAAAGGCACATTACGTCATGTGTCCTTTTTATCTTATATTCCAAAAATACTCAGGTAAGAAATAATACTGCTTATCTCTTGCAATCAGGTTACATTCCAGCTTATTTTAGTGCTTCATAAGCTCTTCATTTCAGATGCTTAAACTCCATTCATTTCATAAGCTTTTTCACTCATGTATTTGGTTAGCATAACAATCAGAATAAAACATCAGGTATGACCATTCAAGCTTGGCTCTTGTCAGCTCTGTCTATCAACCCAATTGAGCAGTCCATCGGCTGGTTAACATCTATCATGGGAACTGGAGCCGGTAAGGGAATTCCTATCTCAGGATTAATTCCTGCTTGAATGGAAGTCTGTCCAGGAACAGCTCTTCTATTTAGAAATTGTTTGAACTCATTGAGGAGTAGTTCTGCCTGTCTTCTAGCAGGACTACTGGGAATATATTCTCCTTGCTTAGGCAGGTAATTATTCACTTCGGGTGAACAAACAATGCTGTCTCTGTTTAAACACTCTGTGCCCGTGATGGAGTTACCCCTCCCCCACTTATCTCTGTTGTTAAGTGTTGGATCAACACGTTCCTCTGCACGAGCTCTGCTCTTAAAGAATGCTTCAAAGGTAGGACCTTCTGAATTACTGTGGCCTAATTCTCCTGCAAACAGTTTAGCTGAATTCTTCCCGTCAGCTTGCTTGTTAAAAGCTGCAGCTGTTTGTTGAGAAAAGCTAGGCTTATTTAAAGAGGTTTCAGGCTGTAGCCAACGTCTCTCACATTGCCTGAAACTATCCTGTACTTTAAAATCAGGATTCACTCTTTCTGGCTTATAAAACTTGTTAAAGGAATTAAATGTAGCAGGTACCTTGAAATGAGGCTTGTCAGAAAATGCCTTGCCAGCGTGCCTTTCTCTCCAAGGGTAAACGCTGTCTCCCAACAACCTAGGCTTTAATCCTGGTTCTGAATCAGTTTCCCTTCTATTGCAGCTGGGCAGTATTTCTGTAGCAGGGTCAAAGGATTCTGCATTCAAGAGAGCTTCTTGCCTTTCCAATGTCCTTTGCCTTCTCAGTCGTGGACTCAATCCACTTTCACTTCTCACTTCATTCGTACTGCTCATTCCATTCGTCCTCCATTTCATTCCTCCATTCCTTCTCATCCTCCTTCTACTACTGTCTTCCTTCTCTCTGCTTAACGAGGGGCCCTTGCTCTGGGAAGCCCGCCTCCTACTAGGGCGTGCCCAATCAGCAGCTCTGGTTCTCTCCTCCCCTGAGGTGAGCTGTGTTAGCTGATTAGTTGCCTGCAGGTTATGCTGAGAATGGAAAACCTTGCCTTTTCTTGCAATACCCGAACCAACCAGAGGGTCAGTATCAGTTTCCATGGCTTCTGAAGTTGCCACTGCGTCACACATTGTGATGTAGCTTTGCAATAGAACCCTTAGTGAGCTATGCAGGGTTGTCTTGTATACTCATTAATACCATAGATAGGTCTTAAAAAACTTTGGCACACCATAGAGGAACTTCAAGCATTATTAGGTACCTCACAATATACAAAATGTGCTGTGGAAATGGACAGGATCTAAGGGAGAGAAATGATTCTCAGGATCATTGCCATCTTTGCTGTGGTAGGTCTGGTCACCAAGTACTGTCCATGGCAGCAGGTTTTATGGAAAGCCTATCCATTCCCTCTCCACCTGATAACTCATCAAAAAAGCAGGTATCTGTTTCCAAGGTGTTTCCCTTGGTGCAAATGACTGGCCAGTGTATCCCAAGTTCTTCACTCAAAAATATAGACATTTTTCATGCGCGGCAGCAGGAAATGTCTGTACAGCGCTGCATACGACTGGTAGCGCTATATAAATGCTCAGTAGTAGTAGTAGTAGAGACGTAGGGGTAATAAAAGAGAGATTTAAGGATGTGACAGAGAAGACACACTGACACACACATATGCAAATCAGAAAGAAATCTTTACTTTGAATGGGGCAATTTTAACTGAAAACATCTTTAGACTTCTAGAGCTTGTTATTAAATAGCAATTTGAGCACCCAAAGCATTTATGGGCTAATTATTTTAAATGACTGCAGGGATCATTTCTATCAAGACTGCTGTCCTACCAGTTTGGTACCTATGCTACAGGATGTTTATGGAAATGGGGATGGTCAGACGTGGGTGACCTTCTGAGTCAAGGTCAATAGTTTCCTCCTATGGGGCAATTTTAACTGAAGACATCTTTAGATTCTAGAGCTTGATATTAAATAGCAATGTGAGCCCCCAAAGCATTTATAGGCTAATTATTTTAAATCAAAGCTAACAAAATAACCACTACTCTACACAAAATAATCCTAACCAAAATAGAGTGAAAAAATCTAAATATATGAGCTAGCGTGTCAATGTATTTTTGTCGGAAGATCAGCTATGAGGTTAAAACAGCCTCTCGCAGCTGTTACTTCCATTTTACTCAATTTTATTAATATATTAAATGAGCTCACCACGGAGCCATAAATAAAGGTGAAAAATCACCACAATCTGGTGCCACCTATAACAAAAGTATAATTGAACTTGCGCATATGGATTATAAACCAGTACTTATCTCAACTGCTGTCCCCTCGCATTTTGTCAGCTACACGTAGAGTGGGCTGTGGCAGCAGTTTTAAAACTTCTTCCTTGTACTTCAAGGCAAATAAACAGCAGCAGCAGTTGCCAGAAGAAAAGAGTACACAGCACTGCGTTTCGGGCGAATATGTGTTACATGCCCTGTTTCAACGCTTGAACGGACTGCCAAAATTTGTAGATCAATCATCCAGCTTCTCCACCTCTCTGAGATGCCGGCGCATGCTCATTGATGAACCGAACCCAACAGCAAGATCCAGCCATTAAATAACATTGATGACCAATGACAGCTGAGCAGACGTCCCCCTCCAAATTGTTTCACGAATCGGCCATAGAAAATCTCTTAAAAAAATCTCTTGAAAAAATTTAAAGAATTTTTAAAGAATACTGATCCAGTCCAGTTCTTTATTAAGTCCCAATGGTTCTACTGTAGACCAAGAAAAAATCCATCGCTGTTCAAGTGTTTGAAGCAATTGCTCACGATCTCCACCCCTTGGATTTTCCGGCACCCTATCAAGTACTCTCCAAGTTAAATCTTCAAATGTATGATGTAAATCTAAGCAATGTTGAACTATAGGAGCTGAGATTATCCCATTCCTGATTCTAGATGCATGCTCACTCAAACGGGTCCGTACAGAATGGACCATCCTACCAATATATAAAAGGCCACAAGGGCAAACCAAAACATATACCACAAAGGACGTTAAACAAGTGGTGTACCATCGAGCCCTGTGGACTAGATCAAAATTGGGTACCTTCCATTCTATGCCCGTTATGGCTTGTGAACAATAGATACAGGAGGTACAGCCAAAATGACCTACTTCTAAAGGTCTTTCTAATATGCATCTGTCCAAAGGGGAAGGAGTGGCACCCACAAAATCACGAAGGTTAGGGCCCCTGGAATGCGCTATCCGTAATGGCCTTTGAAAGCACGGATGTAGCTGTAGCACGTGCCAGTGTCTAACAAGGATCTTTCTAATGTGATGAGTATGTGACATATATGGAAGTACTCCCACAATCACATCAGACTGGACACCTGAGTCCTGGCCACTTAAGCGATCCAGAGTATATGGAGGGAACAGCCATTCCCTATGGATATACTTAGCTCTCAAAAAGGCTTGCTTAATGACCTTCTTAGGGTATCCTCGCTGGGCTAATCGAAGCGATAATTCATGAGCATGTTTGAGAAAATCTTCAAAGTCAGAACAGATCCATCGAATCCTGAGAAATTGACCAAATGGAAGGCCTCTCTTTAAAGACGGCGGATGGAAACTGGTAAAAGTGAGCAGCGCATTTCGCTGAACAGATTTCCTAAATAAAGTAGTATGGATTGTGTCTTGACATTTAAGAACTAAAACATCAAGAAATTCCAATTGAAACTGATGATGGTGCATGGTGAAAGATAAATTGGGTCGCAAGGAGTTTAACCAATGCAAAAATAAATGTAAAGAAGGCTCCATACTTTTCCACAAGAAAAAAATGTCATCCAGGAATCGTACCCATAAAGGGATATGATTGAACCATGGCGAAGAATAAACTTGAGATGCTTCGAATTCAGCCATATATAGTGTGGCTATGGACTGTGGCCCCCATCGCAATGCCCTGAATTTGATGATAAAACTGGCGCTCAAATTGAAAATAATTCCTGGTGAGCACAAAATTCAATAAACCCAGAAAAAACGAGCAAGGAATCCGAGCAGGTAAAGGGGTATCTAATTGAGAGAGAACCGATAAAGCCTGATCTTGGTCAATGTTGGTATACATCGCGGTGACATCCAATGAATGTCAATAGTTGCCTCCTAGTTTTCCCCCTTCCATGATCCTTTTTGTTCTCAACCATGCCACTCTTTCAAGACCCTTTACTGCCACAGAATACAAATGATTTTCAACGCACACTCATTTCCGTTTTATGCTGTCTTTGAACACTATGTTCTCCTTTGTCTCTTCTTCTGGAGTGTAATAGTTCTCCTCCTTCTTTCCTCTGCACTGACAAACAGCCCTCATGCGTCAAGCTTAATGTATACTGTATTCTTGAAAACAAGCAGGAGAAACTAAGATGGTAAAAGAACTTGGAATACTTAGTTTAGAATGCTCCTGTATTTGACTTCTCCTCAGTAAATAACATGTTCATGTTATTTTGTCAAATTTCAGGTAGGTTTCTGAGCATGCCATTGGAATGTTTTATGGTGCCCTTGCTAAATGCCTTTTGCATTACTCATTACTGATTTACTGCCATAAGTATCATGAACATACTTCCCAGGAGGCTGGTGCTGCTTAGGAAGTGAGCTGAGGTCTCTTCCTGCCCTTATACTGTCACTGGTCTCAGCTTCATGATGTGGCACATGCCAACTGGTCCTTTAATGCACCCTAGTTTGATCAGTTTCTGAGAAAACATCTCTGCTGATTGGCTTTCATGTCTATATAACTCAGAAGCTTCCAGTCTACCCTATCCCCATGTGAGTCTCTGAGTATCTCATCAGTTGCTGATCTTCCATGTTTCACCTCTGCTAATTTTCTGTCCTGCTTGCCCATTCCTGGAGTTCCCTTCTGCCTGCTATTTCAAATGTGGTTCTACCCCTCATATGTTTCCTGCCTCCTTCTGATGCCTGGCATTAGAGAACACCTCAGGCCTGTGCTCAAAGTCCTAGAAACCTTTGAACACCCTGAGGGCTCAACCCAAAAAGAAAGGGGGTTGTTATAGGTAAATATGTACTTCTTAGGTCCCTGATGTTCTCTGAGCATGGACACGGTCAATGACACTGACATGCATTTTTTTTTTTTGCAAGTTAATGTTAAGCTTTAATTTAGCTGTACAATATATAGTTATTTGCATTGTATTTTATTTAGGGAAATATGTATGTGCATATCACATATTTTTGCAAATCCACACTAAAACGATTTTGCAAACCCTTTGGAGACAGTCACAGTAGCATGTTGAAAACTCTTTATTAGTTTATCCAGAACAGTAAATAAAATGTATTGACGTATTAGAACATATCTTTGCATAACACAGACCCCTTTTTATTTGGAGTTGTGTTACGTCCCCATTCTTGCCAATATATGTTGATTAATACCAAATATCAATATGTTGTGGTAACATACCATCAGTTAGGTGAACTAGCCTCATGGTACAAGGCAAGGACATTTCCCAAAATATCAAAAAGAACAACCACGATAAAACCAGTTAGCATAGATTCAGATGTTGCTCTCATTATCTCTCTCTTACTGCTGTCTTACTTATGTGGAAATTGCGCCCCACTCTGGTCCCCAGTTTGGAAGGATTCCATGAATAAATTCAGTCTCTGAAGGCTGCCAGCATAGAAGCCCTGGCATACTGCATTCTTTCTACTTGCTGCTTTTATAGGTTTTAAATTATGGATTTACTCTGTTCTTTCACTCTTCACCGATGACAATTCATTAAGGCACTCTATGTGTATGTGAGTGTATACGTGTGTGTGTGTGTGTGTATGCACAGAGGTCAGCATGCATAGAAAGAGGTTAGCATTGGTAAAACGAAGCACCTTATCATCTTATAAAAGAGCTTCTTAAATAATAAATAATGTATAGTTATTAAAGGAGAAAAAGATGTAAATGAACTATATAACACTGCATGATATACAGTATTGATTCATTCTTCTTCAGAGGCAAGGTTGTTTAATATAGACGTTTGACCTATGTATCTTTGTTAGCTGGTTTGCTGTGATTTTCAAATTAGGATACAAACTAGTTTTGAAAAGAAATACAGTTCATTTTCTCCTTGTAGTCTTTTCATTCATTCTTGCACTAACTCATATTTGGCAGTCAGATTAGATTTCGATTTAAAGTAGAGATGCTCTTCCCTGTCAAAAAGTGGGACAAAGCAAAACAAATACTGTTTGATTGCTTCCATCTTTAGAAAATCTCCAGTATCCGAGTGATAAATGTTAAAACTAAATAGAAAAACAAAACAAAACAACATCTCTGATGTTTCAAATATTTCCTGATTGTAAGACAAGGCGGTATAAAAATCCTGTTAAATAAATATTTTTGCTTGGCTCACGACAAGGCGAAAATGTGAAATTTAGGGACCTTGAGATAGAACATCACCTGAGGCATTCCAGTAACGTAGAGTACAGTCAAAAAGGAAGTAGGCTCTTGTTGAAAAAAAAAAAAACTCGAGAGAAGAGGAAGAAAGAGAGGATAGAAGAAAAGAAGGGATGGCAGGAATGGACAGCCCTTATTCCCAGTTTTAATATCTCTCTGCAATTATTTTGTGGACACCCACTCCTTGCCTGCACAGGAGATAGGGCTATAATTGTATGTTATTTTTTAATTACAAGGGGTAAAAAAAACCCTGATGATGGGCTGGAAGGTGCCATTGCATTGTTATTTTTTTTCCTCCCTTCGTTTGCTGATTATATGAGCCGGGCTCCTTTGCTAGCCGATGATAAGCAGAATTTCCATGTTCTCTGCATAATTAATCCATCTCTGCCTCTCTTCACGCCAACTCACCCGTTATCGCCAGCACATGCCTGAATTGCAAAAGAATCCGCTCTTCAATTGGAACTTATTGATATTCTAAAAAAAAAAAAAGAGAGAGAATGAGAGAGAGGGAGGAAGAGAGAGAGAGAGAGGAACACCCCCTCCCCCCGAAAATCCTTAAATTTAAGCTGCAGATTTTTTAATGGATTAATTTTGCTGCAATCATAGCAATCTGAGGAGGGAAGGCAGGCAAAGCAAATTGAAAGCATCTCCATGTTTGCAAAATTGGTCTGGAAGACTGAAATACACTGGCAGAGCTCTCTTTTAAAGTCAGAAAATTACCATTCATTTACATCACATAAAATACTTTTTTATGCTAGAGACATTCTTTAAATGCCTGCTAATGCTTGATAACATTTCCAACTTTCAACGTTTTACCAGACTTTGATATGACATGATAGGAATGCCTGCCAGGGAGAAATATTATATGCACCAATCTCTGTCAAATATTAGATTATACCATTTGCCTCTTAACCATCCCAAAATACTGTAGTCTTCAAACAATGTAACCAATGCCATAAGCTTCAACTTAGCATTATTCTGCATGCCAAACGTAGCAATTAATTTAAGCCTGCAAAAGAAAGTTGAAAAATGTCTATAAAGCCAAACATTTTAACTGTTATTTTTTTTTACCCTTAAACAACCTGTCTTTCGAGACCTTTGTGAAACTAGCAATATTTGGAACACAACTGCTGATTTGTTAGTACAGGAAGAGAATAAACTGGTTTGTTTAAATGACTCTATTAATGCTCATATGAGATCCTGCCAAAAACTTAAGTGGGAAGAGAAAATGGCCTAGTGGTTAGAGCAATGGTCTGGGAGCCAGGGTTTGAAATCCACTTCCTTGTGACCTTGGGCAAGTCACATTATCTCTCATTGCCTCAAGTACTCACTGAGAGTTTAAGCTCCTTGCAAGTAGGGGCATATGATATCTGCACTGCTTCACATATATCCAATAGCATGATAAAGATTGCTGCAAAGAAAAAGAAAACATACCATATCCTATTTTTGTATTATACTAGGTCATATAGAAGCCTGTGGAAGAAACTATAGTATACATGTTAACGTCTTCTTTTGTTGGCTAAAAATAAGCAGCTACTGTATGCAGGAAGGTCTGACTTTGTATGTTCAAGGAGTCCTAAAAGAGGTTATTGTGAACATGTAAACATTTGAATGTATATACATGCAAAAGAAGGGAAATCTTATAAAAAGAAAGAGTAACCAATCTTAGGCTAAATAACATGGTATGCTCTCCCCTACATGCTATTTAGTCTGAACCTGCTAACTAAATACTATTTAATACCTACTCCAGAAGAATCTTAATTTAACTGAGACTGTTACCTACAGAGGGGAAACTAGCATCTTTGTGCTAAATTGAGCATGTTCACTTCTCTTTTTTTCTCGTTACTTTCCAAGTGGGATACAAGGAAACCTGGCACATGAGTTTTTTTTGTAAGTGCAAAAGTAAGAAGTGGGAGAAATAATACTCTAAGAGAGAAGGTTAAAAGATAGCAGACAGTTTCAGACCCAAAGACAAAGCTTTTGACATACAGTACTTGGATTGAATTACTTGCCTTCCAAATCCTGTGCTCAATGTGATGGACGTGCACCACAAAAAACAGGTTGGAGATTTCCAAGGCTTTTCCCAGTCTTCATGGTTTTCTTTGTGTTTTTTTTCATATTTGCATTCTAAATGCATGCCTTGTATGTATGCTAGGACATTTTTGCACTTGCACGTGCAAATCAGCTGTTTGCAGATTAATTCATAGGTATTCGTGTATATAAGAGATTTGCATGCACCTTAAATTTTAGGTGGTTTTTTTGCAATTAAAGATTCTCTGTGCTTATCCCATGCCCTCTTCAACACTCAAAAAAGTAATAAGACAGCAGAATAATTTATGACTGGGTTAGTCTAGCAGATTGTACTTTCTTCGTCTTCCTCTACTAGCATTTGAAAGCCTGTCTATGGCAGCCTGTTGATGGGGGAAGGCCAATCCCACTCTCAGCTAGTCATAAAAAGCTGTGGTCCTTCCACGCCACAGGGTTCCTTCCAGTGGCAAGTAACTATTCAGTGGGCCTTTAGTCCTTCCTCTGTCCTCCCACTGTATATGTAAAGAAGGTTTTCATAGAGTATTTGCAATAGAGAGAAGACATAAGGGATAGAGAAAAAAATGATGATAAGGTCATGACAAAAGAGATATGCTTGAGCATTGAAAAAAACCCGAATCTTCCTTTTCTTCTACAAACCAGATTTTGTCATTGACATTTCTAGTGTAATTGAAGACACTACACACGTTTGGAGGTCTCAAGCTGAAGAGCAATCTGACCTTCAAAAGTCTTTTTCAGTTGACCCGTGGTTTCAGTTTGAGTGCAAGGCTAATGTCTATGAGCTTTGAGGCAGTAGCAGAGTGTGCAGTGCAGTCCTTGTGGTGCCCAGACTACATCATGGTTATAGAAGTACGGATGGTCAAATGTTGATGTCCTAATGAGTCAATGCAAGCAGATTCCTCCCTGGGTTTCCCTCCTATGTGCACCTTTCTGCCCTCAGTCATGTTCTCTGACATCTCTTCATAGTTATCCATAAGATAATTGAAAACGTGTAGCCATGTCAGTTTTCTGATCTCATGGAACTCTTTGTTCCCCTTTAATCTCCTCATCTGCTGTGTAGTAATTCTCCCATTCCCTATGCAATGGCAAAGAGCCCCATATATCAGACTTAAGGGTATGTTTACTAAACAATGGTAGCGGCTTCCGTGCGAAATCGGAATTCAATGGGGCCGTGGCTCTGATATCGCACGGAAGTCGTTACC
Source organism: Ichthyophis bannanicus (assembly GCA_033557465.1). Taxonomy (NCBI): domain Eukaryota; kingdom Metazoa; phylum Chordata; class Amphibia; order Gymnophiona; family Ichthyophiidae; genus Ichthyophis; species Ichthyophis bannanicus. Next base: position 1,696,416,885 of record CM066031.1, read on the forward strand.
ACAGTTTAGTAAACATACCCCTTAGTTACATACCCTTGGAAGCCAGGAGGAAGAACCAAGAGGAAAACCAAACATGCCTAGTTTAACATGCCCATACTATTTGGTTTACCCTCACTAAGTAACATGCCCCTGCTATTTAGAAAATGGGGGGTGGGGGGGGGTTAATTTCTGTGCATGAGATTAGCATTAAAGCTATTTATGGCACTTACTAGTGCAATCACACTATAGGGATAATTTTTAAGCCATGGGCAATGCATAGAAATGAGCTTTCTAAAAATGGTCTGCCTGCTAGATGAACAATTGTATGTGCATACCGCTTGTATGTGTAAGTTTATTTTCAGTGAGGGCCAGGTTTTCACTTGCATGTATAATTTTTGAAAAATTAAGTATGCATGCATTAATTAACCCAGATTATCTGAATGCCTGAAAGACTAGGGGTATGTTTACTAAACAGCGGTAGCGGCTTCCGTGAGATATCGGAGCCGCGGCCTCCGACGGAAGCTGCTACCACTGTTTAATGAACATATCCCTAGGTATAAATATAAGTGCATCGTTTTCCTTGGCCACTTTTCGAAGCAAGTGCATAATTTTGCTTTGAAAAAAAAATCTGGAAAAGTCCACCCAGAGAAAAGTAACCAGGCCTGCAGCTTTTGAACATTCACCCAGTATAGAAAATAAATTCCTATGCTGTATCTTTTTACATGACTTGTTGAATGACATTTTAATTAGCCTGCTAATATTGTTTTGCTAGCCCATGCTAAAATTGGTTTAACAGAACTTTTATTGCAAAGGCCACATAGCCATACACACCCTTTACAAACAGAAACATTTACCTAAAGAGATGTTTTCATAGTATGGAAAAATGATTATCATGGGAATATTCGAACTATACAATAATATCTTACTTCATTGTACTGGTTTTGCTAGTGCCAATACCTAATGCCCAACACTACTACCACAAACAGCAGAAAAAAAAGAGGCTCTTCTAGTTAAGTATATAACGTTTTGTACTTTCTGCAATTAAAGGGCAGATTTACAAAGATGTAGTATCTGTCAACATGGTAGATAACGCTTGCTATCAGGCTGCATTGACGGATATCACAGGGGAAATACAGATAGCACAGATATGCACTAACTGCATAACCCACAGTAAATGTGGAGAGAGGTGGGATCAGGAAGGAGAGAAGTCATGGCGGCAGGTGACAGCCAGCGTGAGGGCAATTGTTGTGTGCTGACTGTCATGACTGCCGATAGCATGGCTTCAGATAAAGCCTCCTCAAGAGGTGCCATTAAGTGTAGCCAAGTTATCAGCAGGACTGCAGCATGGTTGCTGCCAATCACACAAGGACAGCAGCAGCAGCCTCCTCCTCCGTCCCTCCTCTGATGATCAAAGAAAGTCTGGTGCCATGGATCATAAGACCTCTGGCACACACAGAGGCCCCATCTTCCCCCTTCCCCCCAACCTCAATACTAACCGCCCAGATAGCACCCACAAAATTGGTAGTTGTCCCCCTCAATCTGCCCCAGGGATCAAAAGGTCTCAGAGCATCGCCCCTCCCCCTGGATCCCCCTTGCAGGGCCATACCGATTGAAGATCGCGCCCTGTGCGACTTGCACATCGGGCGCGCGCATGCCCCCCTCCCCTCCTCAGTGGAAGAGAAGAGGCGCGCCCGATGTGCAAGTCGCCGGCATGCTAAGCAGATCTGTCCCTCCCTGTTCAGGGAGGGAAAGATCTGCTTAGCATGCCAGCGAGAAGGCTTAAGGGGCACATTTTAGCTGTCTTGCCATTGCCTGCCACTGCTGAGAGAAAATAAAGTGGTGGTGGCAGGCAACGGAAGACAGCTAAAATGCGCCCCTTAAGCCTTTGCACCTGTGCAGCAGCACTGCTTGCACAGGGCTAGGTACAGTCCTGCCCCCCTGGTCTTACTGGGGCCACTCTGGTGGTCAGCAGTCATCAGAGTAGGAGTGGTCCCCCTCCACTCCTGCCCCATTTCTGATGGCTGAGAAAGTGGTGCTGGCTCATGATGATGGCCACTAGGGGTGAGACATCTTACTACTAGGGATCAGCACTGCAACAACAGTGCCATTTTGACAGCCATTGGGGATGGGATAGGAGCTGAGAGGGATCACTTTTATTCCAATCACTGCTGGGCCACCAGGCCAACCCAGTAAGACCCAGAAGGTGGTCCAGGGGAGTGGAAGGCACAAAATCTTTTCATTCTGTGGCATGTTGGGTAGGACAACCACCAGCCTTTTATGTGTGTGCTGTCTGGGGGGTGGGAGGTAGTACCAAAGGTGGGGGGGGGGTAGGAAGTATCTATGGTTGCTGTGGATTTTAGCAGCTTTGGCACGTGAATTGTATTGAACATCAAGGGGGAGACAGAGGGAGGTCACCGCTGTTGCTGTCACTGTTCTAGGGAAAGATATAGTGACTACTGCCATTTTTCCCTTCCCTGCTCCCTCGCTTCGGGACACATTCCCTATATCAGCAGGTAGCACAGGTGTTCACACTCTGCCTGCCATTACAGGTAACGTGGACTCATGTGGTAATGGACTGCCCTGTGCAGTAACTACAGGGCACATGCTGTGCACACCCCTCCCCCCAGCATTTCCCACACAGGATTTGTACCTACCAAGCTGTATTTGGCTATATGTCATGCAATAAGCCATAATCCATTACTGCAGCTTCGTAAACATGCCCCTTAGGGCAGTTACTATTGCCATGTGCCAAACATGCGGCTGTACTAAGAATCCCATTCTAAACACTGCACAAGTGTGGGCTGAGATTGACTGGTCCAGGGACGGAGGTGCATGTTGTGGTTAGCGTGAGCATTTTAAATGCACACTAATCGTCAATGTTGCACTTAGTATGGGTATACTTGCTGCAACCTCAATGGGTGTTTCTACGTGCCCCAGTGATAATCATGGCAAACAGTTTAGCACAGAACTGGCATGGAACCTGCGCTAACTACATGATGACATGCCAAGCATACCTCCATATTTTAGCATGGATCTGTCGCCTCTCCCCTTGCTGTTTTGGGGCTGAAAGTGCATTAAGCTACCACATTTTAGTAAACATGCCCTAAATGCAAAACTGAGTGCACGGTAAGTGTAAAACCTTTGTGCTAACTGTTGAGGGTGTTCCCAATATATTGCACATGCCCTGTAATGCATGGTAAGTATATTGACAGTTAGCACAGACACACTTAGGGGCTTGTTTACAAAGCCGCGGTAGCGGTTCGCGGTCGTTATCGGAGCCGCGACCCCATTGATTTCAATGGGGCCGCGGCTCCGATAACGATCGCGAACCACTACCGCGGCTTTGTAAACAAGCCCCTTAGTGATTCCTATTTAGGCAGCAGCAGTAAGTATATCCGCACTTCCCAGCCCATGCGTAGTGCACATAAGCAAAGGAAAAGCAAAATGCAAACATGTCTCTTTTTTACCATCATCCTGGGAATCTGTGTGTAATATTTTACCTTAATGCATTGAAGAATATTTATTTTGAGTTCTGGCTTGCATGGGAACCAGTATATTTTGATGTGCTATTGGGTTCTATGGCAATGTGTTGCTAATGGTTTGCATTCCGTAGCATATGGATACTGTTGTACAATTCTAGAAAAATGAATTTCCTAAAAGGAAAAGAGAAAGCTTTTTGAATCTTTGTATGTATAGTAGGTTTGGCGTCAGCTAGTAATGTCTCTGTCACTGTATTTCATATATAACCTAATATTCCTAAATAATTTTAAAACTCACAATTTTGTCCTTCAATAACCCCCTACCCGCCTCCACATTTGCTCTACTCAAGGGTTTTCTAATTTCTCATGTACAGGACAGCAGCATGATACTCGTTCATATATTAGGATTAAACAGTTTAGATTTCGAGTGAGAATATTGTTGATGTTCATTGGTAGCAGAGGGTTGAAAAGTTATTTCTATTGATATTGAAAGCAAATGCTAGAATAACTGTTTTGAAACCTCTGTCATTCATTTTAAAATCCTAAATTATTTAATGGTATAATTAAATAAGAAGATACCAATTTGTTTCTTTGATAGATTTAAAAGGGAACAAGGAAAAACATAACAAAACAGCAAATGGTGGTATTTGTTTTAGACATCTGTTACAGTTATGAAACAAAAATCTAGAAAGCATGTTTTGTTGGCATTTGTGGTAAAGATCTGTATAACAAAAGTGTTCCAGTATTCAACAACCAGGACTGAATAATTCTGACTTTTCCTGCAGCAATTTGAAAGAGAAAGCAATTTAAAATAATGGGAAATAAAGGCAAAAATAAGCTTAGCTTTAAGAAAGCAGGTGGTGCGCAAAGTGTTGTTACATTCACAGACTGTAGTGGTTGCTACTGGGAACAATTTGATTAGGACTTGGGGCCAAATTCAAGGATTAGAAAAAAAGTTGGACAAAAAAAAGCACAAGGAGCCAGCATGCCAGTTTGCACAGTTTTGAGATGTCATGTTTTTGTCCAAAGATTTCATTTCCTAAATCTTCTATAATAATGATAATTTTTAAAAAAAAGTTGAAAAGTACACACATTGGGGGGTCATTTCAAATGCCGAATAACAGTGTTCTACATGCGGGCTGGAGTCCATCCTGGGCTCGGCTCCCTAATCCTATTCTGCTGCCAGAGCTTCCCACACATGCACAGTGTTTGTGTGGGGAACGCTGTACGTGAGCAGGAGGAGGCGGAGCGAGGGAGTGGACAGGTGCCAGGACGTACAAAAGCTATTTAGGAAAGACCTATGTATGCACCTCGGCACCAATATGGACATCCAGCCTATTCCATCCCCCACACAGTGGAATAAGTCTGGGTGCACAGTTGGCAGGCTGCAGCCCCCCATACCCCATGGCAATGCCGCACTACAGCACCTGCCACCCGGTCCAGGCCTTGGGGGCCCCCACTAATGGGCATACGGCGGTGTGCAGGATCCGCTTTCGGCAGGGCATTCTGCGCTGCTGGCTGGCTGTGTCAGTGCCATGATGACGGGACACCAATGCACAAGCACACCAGTCAGAGTGTTGTGTGATGGGGACAGGCAGCCTCAGAGACATCTCTCACTTTGGAGTACAGTGGAAGCCAGGCTGTCTGTCTGCCCGATTCCGCAATCACGAGTGCATCCAGACTCCGCGGTTGCAGAATTGGGTCCAACTTGGCCCTGTCCATGTTTTAGGCATGCACACGGCCCAAGCGTTGACAGTTTGGAATCGGCCTCATACTGTATAGGGGTATGTTCATTAAAGCACATTAGTTGTCTTCACAGTGCTAACACAGGATCATTGTGCCACGAAGACAGCTAACGCGAGAGAAATGCAACTACCACAGGCCTTTTTCTATGGCAGCAGCATTTCCCATGGTGGCTGTTTGAAAGCGCAGGATGTGGGCACAAAGAGGGCAATCTAGTTATGAGCAGCTACCATGGGCATTCACCTCATGCAGTAGCAGTGCTCTCTGCAGACTTTGCATATACAGCAATCGCTACTGCATTGCGCAGGCCCCCCCACGAGCCCAGCGCTTTCTCCATAGTATCTGCAGGGGAAATGCTGTAAACACTCCCTGTACATACTACCATGGGGCTTTTGCAGCTTTTGCCCTTTAGGGTCATGTTTACTAAATTTTGGTAACAGCTAGTGCAGGGTTTCATGAATGCCCAGTATGCTGCAGTAACCATTACCATGCGGCCGTACTAAAAATCCCATGCTAACCACTTTGCACCAGTTTAGGCGGCGACTGGCTGGTCCAGGGACACAGATGCATGTTGTGGTTAGCGGGGGCATTTAACATGCACACTAACCATCAATGTTGCACTTAGTATGGGTACACTTACTGCAACCTTGATGGGTGTCTTTAAGTGCACCTGTGGTAATTGTGGCAAACAGATTAGCACAGTAATGGTATGGAACCTGTGCTAATTATATAATGATATGCTAGGCATGACTTTATTTGTTATCATGGATCTGTCGCCACCCCCATGATGTTTTGGGAATGAATATGCAATAAGCTACCACATTTTAGTAAACAGTCCCTAAATGCAAAAATGAACGCACCCCATAGTGTGACAATGGCGTGTTTCCCTTTCCCCCATTCTCAGTTTCAAGCATATCCATGAGGGAGATTTAGTTGAAACAGCCATGTTAAAGTGTGTCTCAACAGGGCAGCAGGACATAGACACTGATGGTGCATATGAGCAGTGTTTGTATGGGCAATTCTATGATATGATGCACTAATCTCTAGACCATGTGGAGCGTGCAGCTGTTTGTGGTGATGTGACAAAGGGATGTCAGAGGATGGGGCAAAATGTGTGTGTGTGTGTATTCGGTAGGTAGAGTGTTGTATGGGGGTAGTGGGTGTGTGAGTGTTGGGGCGTATGTCTTCGGAGCTGCATGGGTGCATGCGTCATAATGTTGCATTTATGCATGTTTCGGGGATCTGTGTATCTTGTGGGCTGCATTTATGCATGTGTCAAGGGCTATGTGTATGCATGTCAGAGGACTGCATGTTTCAAGTGGCTTTATGTGTGCGTGTGTGCATGCATGCCAATGTGTAGGGAGGCTGTGTGTGTGTGCATGTGGTGGAGGGTTGTGTGTATGTATGTGTGTGTGTGCAATGGGGGACGCAGCACATGTGTGGTTATGGCATGTAGGTTCCTTTCTCCCATGAACTTTTGCCTCTCCTGTACCACTCCCTGTCCATTCTACCCTTGCACTATTTCCCCTTCCAACCCTTCAGTGCCCTCCCTCCTGCACTTACCATTCTTCCATCCAGCCATGCACTGTTCCTCTCCCTCAACTTCACAATCTCTCTCCCTGCCTTTTACTCCTTCCCTTCTACCCTCTCTTCTGTTTTTCCACTCCCCTTATGCTCTGCCCCTTCACCTGTCCTCTCCATCTCTTCCCCATCCCTTATGATGTGCCTTCCTCTCTATTGCTCCTCTCTAGCCCCACTCCTTTCATTAAGCTCTGCCTACTTCCACTACTCTCTAATCCCACCCTTCCCTTGATGTTTTGCCCCTTCTCTTCTTTGCAGCAGCCTTCTCTTATTATGGCCTTAAAATGCCAGCAGGACTCTGAGACTCCTATTGGCATTTTAAGGCCATAGCTTCCATCTTACCACCTGGTGGGGGACGGGGACCCCAGTGGCAGGTATTGTCCATTTTGGCAGCTAACTTGCAACTTAGGGGAATGGAATCCCCCTCCGTTCTCTCCTGCTCTTCTTAGTCGCAACCAGTGAATGTTACTTATATTTGAATGCATAGGTGTATTTGTTGAAGCGCAAACAAACCTGTAAGTACGGATAGACAGACAAATAGAGAAGATGGAAGGAGGCTCCACAATAGGCCTTATTAAAAGGCTGCAATTCACCTAAAAAATAGGGCTGTGCAAAGACAAAAGCGCTGCAGTTTATTTTTGAAATTTTTAGAATTTTTCTCAATTGTTGGGTGGGTTTGTTTTGTTTTACCATTCAAATAAATAAAAAAAATGAATACACCTTAGAATTTTTTAGTGTATGCTAATTGACTTTAAAAGCACTTATTCGCAGGTTAGCAGATGCTAAATCATTTTTGCGTGCATTACATTTTTGAAGGTGCACTAACGCATGACCTTCCCAAGAATAATGGAGATGCAGTTGAAGACTAACCTTGTGGCACTGAATTTTGCAGCACTGAGGATTCTGTTTCAGATATCACTCAGTCCAAGATCTACATCCCTATCCACCTCACCCTTCCAAGAAAGGAGGTGGGAGGACAGGATGAATATTGTTTTCTAAGGTCACTTACCAATTCACACATGTTTTAGCTTGTGGTAACTGTTAGCTGAGAAAAGATATACATTTCCCCGTGTTCAGTTGTAATGTGGCAATTATTTTTTTTTATTAATCTTTATTCAGTTTCAATATTATTATCAAGATGAAGTCTCATACAGAAAAAGGAAACTTCGGAGAAAAATAGGCAACACAGAAATGAATTATACAATTCTTAACAAAGAAAAGGATCCTTTAGCTTTCTAATAGCCCTCCATAAGATTTTTGAGGGGCATGAAGTAAGTTTTTAGGTAGGAGGTAAATACTCCCAAAACATAATAAGAATATACATTAGGAAAAACAGATGGCACCAAAGCAGACCGAGGCTTAATATTCATAACACGGTGGAAACATCAACTTCTAAGCCAGCAGTAGAAGATGACACTGCCCTTCTAGCATTAAGGAAAAAAAATAAGGTCACAAGGTTGAAAAAATACATCTCTAACAGATGTAAACACTATCAAACATTTACATGGAAACTGTAAGTGAAACGAAGCTCCCAGCTGCAACAAACCAGGTTTCATCAAGAGAAATTGTCAATGACACTTTTGCGTCTCCCTAGATATATCAGGAAAAATTGAAACTGAAAAACACAGGAATGTGATAGACTGCTTTCTAGAGTACATTTTGAGAATCCAGTCCCTATCCGTGGCAAGGGCACAGGACACCAAAAGAGTAGCAGGTTTGTATTTGTCTTGCCCAGACATATCTAATAATTCAGCCACATTCAAAACATCTATATCAGGGTCCACACTTTGACCAACAGGCTCCTTTTTACCAGATGGCAAATAATAAACTTTAGCAAGAGGAGGAATTAATGCTTGGGGAACTTCTTAAACATTTCAATTGGCGCTATCCCCACCGAGGAGGGAAAATTCAAAACCCGCAGATTTGCAGAGTGGGCCAAATTTCCCAAAAGCTCCAGCTTAAATCGAAAGTGATATTGTCTTTAACTAGAATCAAGTTCATATCTGACAAACTGTATTTGCCGGTCATGATCTTCAACCTTAGACTTTAACATTTCAACAGTACTTACAGATGCTGCAATACAATCAGAATTCTGTTGTACTCTGGCAGACAAATCAAATGACTATTTAGAAACGATTTCTGAAAGTGTGGTTATGGCCTCCCAGATAATCTCAAGTGTAAACGTCTTTGGTCCAGGAAGAGGCAAAATGGATGAAGAAGTATTTGCAGACACAAGGCTTCCAAAATGTTGTTAAGTAACACCAGAACCGCTAGTCATTGGTATTCCAGCAGATGATTGACATGCTTGGGGATCCCCTGGTAACACCAGGGAATGTCCTTGAAACTTTGCAAACAGACCCCCTCACAAAGTGCCAAACTCGACTCCAACTTCGGAAGCCGATGGTTCTAGATTGTCAGGCAAGGGAAGGGATTCACCCAGGTGGGGCAGCAGAGTCCGCATCTCTGGTGACAATAATGTTTCAATGTCAGAATGCAGCACCGGTTCCTTCAAACTAGGTGCTTCCATGCCCAACTTAATCGCCTGCATTGCAGCCCCAGAGATTCCCACATAGCGGTCCATCAGACCTAGGATGGGCGGCAGAGGATCCAGGGGGTAAGACATCACCTTTCCTTTATGTTTCAGCATCCAGCAGATCAGAGCTACCACTCATGCCACCATATTAAGTCACGTTCCCCTGTAGAGTCAGCACAATGGCTTCAGACAAGGAAGATCTTGTCTTATTAATCTGTTATGTTTTTTTGAAACTGTGAATAAACAGGTGGACAAAGGTGAGTCGGTTGATATAGTGTATCTCGACTTTCAGAAAGCCTTTGACAAGGTCTCTCATCAGAGACTTTTGGCAAAACTAGAGTCATGGGATAGGAGGCAGTGTACTACTGTGGATCAGGAACTGGTTAAAAGATAGAAAGCAGAGGGTTGGGCTAAATGGCCAATTTTCCCAATGGAGAAAGGTGAATAGTGGTGTACCCCAGGGATCTGTGCTGGGTCCGCTGCTTTTTGACATATTCATAAATGACCTGGAAAGTGGAATAACAAGTGAGGTTATCAAATTTGCAGATGACACAAAACTATTTAAAGTTGTTAAAACCCAAGAGGATTGTGGAAAATTGCAAGAGGATCTTGATAAATTGGAAGACTGGGCATCAAAATGGCAGATGAAATTTAATGTGGACAAGTGCAAAGTTATGCACCTAGGGAAGAACAACCCAAACTATGGTTACACAATGTAAGGTTCCACATTAGGAACCACCACCCAGGAAAAATATTTAGGCGTCATTGTGGATAACATGTTAAAACCCTCAGCCCAGTGTGCAGCGGCGGCCAAGAGAGCGAATAGAATGCTAGGTATCATAAGGAAAGGAATGGAAAACAAAACAAAAGATATTATAATGCCTCTATACCGTTCCATGGTGAGACCGCACCTTGAATATTTTGTGCAATTCTGGTCGCCGTATCTTAAAAAGGATATAGCGTTATTAGAAAAGGTTCAGAGAAGAGCCACCAAAATAGTAAAGGGGATGGAAGGATACTCCTATGAAGAAAGGCTAAAAAGGTTAGGATTCTTTAACCTGGAAAAGAGACGCCTGAGGGGAGATATGATAGAAGTCTATAAATTAATGAATGGAGTGGAACAGGTAAACGTAGATTGATTGTTTATGTTATCAGAATATAGAAAGACTAGGGGACATGCAATGAAGCTACAGGGTAAACTATTTAAGACTAATAAGAGAAAATATTTTTTCACTCAATGTGTAATCAAACTCTGGAATTTGTTACCGGAGGATGTAGTAAAGGCTGTTAGTGTAGCTGGGTTTAAAAAAGGTTTGGACAAGTTCCTGGAGGAAAGGTCCATAAACCATTACTAAGAAGGGACCCAGGATATCAATGGTTGACCCGATTCTATTTGTCTATTGGAAATGTCCATTGGCACATCTATTATTCAGGTATATGCCCCAACAACAGCTGCAGAAGAGGAAGAAGTGGATGAGTTTGATGAACAAGTGCAAGTTGAAAATGACAGAACATGCAAACAGGATAGCCTAATAGTCATGGGTGACTGGAATACAAAAATTGGCAACAAGGAAGAAGGCAAAGTGATTGGAAAATATAAACTTGGCAACAGAAATGAAGCTGGATAAAGACTGATACAATTCTGCATGACCAGTGATCTATTCATCTCAAACACCTTCTTCCAGCAACACAAGCAGCAACTGTACACATGAACTTCACCCAATGGATTATACAAAAATCTAATTTATTACATATGTGGAAGTTTCAATGTTGGAAAAGCTTAATAACATCAACAAAGACAAAATCTGCAGCCGACTGTGGTATACAGATCATCAACTGTTAGTATGCAAACTCAAGCTAAAGCTGAAAAAGAGCAAGCCAGTCATGAATGTAGCAAAATATGACCTTGAGAATATATCATCGCAATTTAAAGACTGCCTGCAAAATCAATTTGTTGCTTTGTCCTTGTGTCCACCACCTCCAGTAGGAGATTATTCCACGCATCTACCACTCTTTCCGTAAAACAGCAAGCAGCAACCATACAATGGAGTAAGCAGAGGCAGAAAACTGGGAGACAGAATACAAATATGAATTACAACAGGAAAAATGTGTACCACAGAGAAGAGTAAAGAAATGTGAACTACTGTTGCTGATGAAGTCACCTCCCTCCAAGAGCAAGACAAGAGGCTGGGAGTTGACCACCACATTCGCAGCAAGCAGTGACCATGCAAAGGGGTAGGTAGAGATAGAAAGGTTGGGAGACAGCAGAGCACAAGTACGAATTACAACGGGTAAAAAGTCAGAGGAAAGTAGCAATAATCAGAAGGAGAGAGAAGGAATTTCCCATGGCTTGTTTCTCTCTCACACTATTGCATGAGCTTTTCCTGGAGATTGGCTAGGAAATTGCTTGTATAGGTAAGATTGTAATGCATTGGTGGTTCTGCAGCACCCTTCTAAAGGTGGGTGCCTTCTTTATTCATGTGCATATCCATTGAAATGGCATAACCGGGTAAGGCGGACCGGTCCGCCACCTCCGCCTATCAGCCCCCCCACCCCCACAACCTTCAATGATTAATAATACAAAACACTTATTGGGAATATAACTGGTCGCAGCTTTATTACCCCATAACAACATTACAATAACCATCAACAATTCCAACATTAACTTTACCCCCCCCCCCCCCTCCAGCAGAGCGTACTTTCACCAGTCATGTGGGTAGCAAAGTGACGCCGCTTCCGCTTCCGCCATGTCCAGGCCCCGGCAAATTGCCTAGCCTCCCTCTTCCAACTTCGCCATATTATTAGCAAAAGCCTGAGGGACTGTCCGGGTCGGGGGTACCCCACCCCTGCCCTACTGCTTGGCTCCGGCTCCGGACCCCGGAAACCTCCGGGATCCCGCCACCGGCTCAGGCCCTGCCCGACCTGAGCCGCCCCCCCCCGGCCAAGCTGCGACCAGCGCCCCGGGTCTTCAGCATACCTTCCAAGGCCTCTTGCCAATCATTGAGGAGCAAATCCATCCCCACAGGGGACAAATGCACTCTATCCGCCCTATACAAGCCCGCGCACTCCACCTCGGCCCAGGGGTGCAAAATTTGACACACCCCCCCCGCTCCCCCACCCATCTGCCAATTTGGCGATTAATCTTTGTCAACCCGCGCGACCAACGCCGCTGAGTCTTGCAAGCTGGCCTTGGAATGATATCTGACCAAAGCAGAAATACCCCAGTGAACTTCCCCAGGATCACTCCCAAGTCCTTAATAACAGTCCGAATCAACTGTCGGCAGGTCCAGGACACCAGGTCGTTGCCACCCAAATGTATCAACAAAGCATCTGGCGTCCCTCGTATCCGTTCGTGGTGCCGCAGCAAAGGCAAGAGCTGAATCCATCGCAGTCCGCGCTCGCCCAGCCATGAGACAGTCACCCCGAAGGCCTCCAATCCCAGATTCTGCCCAATCGGGCGTGCCGCTGCTCGTCTGCTGGCCCAGAAAACAAACGAGTGGCCAAGGACCCAACAGTGACAAGACTCTGGAAAAACTTCTGCAAAACAAAGAGAACCACAGTTAACCAGCCCCCCACCGCCCTTACAAATGCACATATCTGTGACAGGCCCCCGACTTCCATCTGCCTAGGCGCCGGATCTCCTCCTCGGGTAACCCGGAGGCCGCCGCTCTCGTCGCCGCCCCAATACGAAAGGAGTGTGGTGCAAACGACCCCGCGTCCTCTCTGATCCAGCGTAAAGCCAGTCTCAGCACCGCCGTAAATTGAAAGCGCGTAAGCACCCTGCCATCCTCGTGGCTGAACAAAGTCGCCCCTCCCCTAGGCCTCACCTGCAAGTAGGCCTTTAGCCGAGCGACTGGGCAACTGCCAATCCCCCGTATAGCTCGCAAACGAACCCACGCGCCGTGCCACAACTGGTCCGTTTTGGAACGCGCTAGATAAATACTGACCCCCCACTACTCGCACTTCACCTGGTGCACCTGCAGGCCGCCCCCTCCGGCCACCCTCCGTGAATCCGCAATAAGCTCCCCCACACGGAAAGCACCAAAAAAGGCCAAGGAAAATACCACCCGAAAAAGGACGCCCTCAAAAATGGAAGAAACCACCTGAGGCAGGGCCGCACCCAAACGCTGAAGCAAATCGTAAGTGATGGGCCGTCGGCCATCCCTCGGCGAAGGACAGGCTCTGCCCCAGCCCTGTAAAAGTCTACGCGTTAAGAACCCCCCCCCCCCCGACAGCCCCCCATCCCACCGCCTTGGCGAAGAAAGCAAATCCCGCCAGATTTCTACTCACCGTACTTCGAGAACTACCCGCCGCCTTCGCTGCGGACACATACAGACCCGTAAGCTGATCAGGTGGCGGACCACCACGCCATCCATGGTCCTCCAGGAAGCCCACCACGCTGTCGCAGCCCCGTTGATAAGCCGTCCAAGTAGCCGCTGAAACTGACTGCTTCAAAAGCTCGGTCACCCCTGGAGGCCAATCTGCCATAATTGATCTGGGACAGAAAGTCCCTCCTCTTCTGCCTCTGGCGCCAACGATCGGAACAGCTCCCACTTGAAACGGGAAAGAGCATCGGCGACTTTGTTAGAACTCCCCGGAATATGCCGAGCTCGGATCACAGTATTCAGTCTCAAGCAAGCTAACACAACCTGCCGCATCAAGTCGGCCACCTGCCTACAGCGTGGCGTGTAATGATTTATCACCGATACCACCGCCTCGTTGTCACACCACCACACAATACGCCGATTGCGCACCTTGTCCAGCCATAACAACAGGACGACCAGGATAGGGAATATCTCTAAAAAAGTTATGTTAGCCGTGAGACCCGCTATCTTCCAGGAACTGAGCCATTCAGCCGCGCACCAGGATCCCCCAAAGTAAACGCCGAGGCCCTGACCTCCAGCCACATCAGTAAACAATTGCAAATCCCGATTGGAAATCTCCTTGTCCCTGAGCACCGTAATGCCATTGAAATCCCGCAAGAATTCATCCCAAATGGCTAAGTCGGCCCGAATGCTCTGTGACACGCGCAGCCAGTGATGTGGTTTAGTGACTCCTGCAGTAGTCGCTGCTAATCGTCTCATGAAAACCCGACCCATCGGAATCACTCTGCAGGCAAAGTTCAAAGACCCAATCAAGGACTGCATCTCCCTCAAGGTCATCCGCTTGGAGCACAAGACATTCGCCACCAATACCCGGAGTTTCGTTAACTTGACCACCGGCAAGCGCGCCACCATTGCCACGGAATCCAATTCGATTCCTAAAAAGGTGAGCCACGTCGCGGGGCCCTCGGTTTTCTCAGCCGCCAAGGGACTCCCCACGCTCGCGCCAGCTGTATAAAACCAGCTAACAAGGCCTGACACTGCTCCGTCCGGGCTGATCCGACAACCAGGAAGTCATCGAGATAATGCACCACCTGATCGAGACCAACCAGGTCCACCAGAGTCCAATGCAGAAACGTGCTGAAGCGCTCGAAGTGAGCACAGGAAATCGAACACCCCATAGGCATACACCTATCAAAGTAATAGTTGCCCTCAAAATGAAACCCTAACAAAGGAAAAGCCGAAGGGTGAACCAGTAACAAACGGAACGCAGATTCTATATCGGCCTTTGCCATCAAGCATGCCCTCCCACAGTTTCGGACGAGGTCAACCGCAGAGTCAAAAGATGCATACCGCACTTCGCAGAGACCCTTAGGGATCATGTCGTTAACCGAAGCCCCGCAGGGGAAGGACAGGTTATGAATAAGCCGGAATTTCCCGGGCTCCTTTTTTTGGATGACCCCCAAAGGGGACACCACAAATTCTGCAAATGGCGGTTGCCCGAACGGTCCCGCTACCCTCCCCAAAGCGATCTCCTCCGCTAACTTCGCCCACGCGACATTGGAAAAGCGCCGCACCGAAGGAGCGTTCCGTACTGCACTCACCGCCATCCGCCTGCTCGTAGGAATTCGAAACCCCTCCTGAAAACCCCCCTCCAGAATAACCCTATCCTGTTTTCTGGGATATCTCCTCAACCACCTCCGGAAAGCATCAATCCTAACAGGAGTCGGGGCTACTCCCCACCAGCTCTCACTGCTTCGGCAGGGGCAAGCCGGCACCGCCCGCACCCCTCCTAACACATTTAAGGGCGGAATGTCCCCCGTTACAGATTGAACACGCATGCCGGAACTTGCAGTCAGTGAAGGGGCAGGAGGACTTGTTGAAACGCCAACATACGTCCCCCGTTCCCCGCCTTCTGTGCTGGCGCCGAATCCCCGCCCGAAAGGGCCGCGGCGCCCCAGTGGTGGTGACTAGCCCGCCTTTCGCACCAATCACTGGCCCACTATGTACTCTGAACGACATCTGCGTGAGCCACAAATTAATGTCCTGAGTGTCCCACAACAGCGACCGATTCTCCTCCATCTTATCACGGAACATTTCGTCGTAGTTGAGCCATGCCCAACCATCGTGCAACTGAGACGCCTCCAATATGGAGTCCGCATAAGCCAACAGCATCCCATACTGCTCCGGATGAACCCGCCCCCAAACACTGGCTAAACGCAAGAAGGCACGAGTCCAATTTGTCACGTTACGTGCCGCCCGGCGCACCCGCCCCGCCTTCTCGTCAGCTTTCTTCTTCCTCCTACTGTCCCCGGAACGCTTACGACCCTCAAGCAATCGAAAAATATCAATATAATGGCGCTCCTGTATTCTCCGCCTCAGTTTCCTCGGCACGCCTTCCCAAAGCTCCGAGAAAGCTGCTATGGTAGGCACGGGCCCAGACCCCCCGACCCCCTCGCCCCTGCTACCCGCAGACAAGGATGAATGAGACAAAGATCCCGAAGATGTGGAGGACTCTGAACGTGATGCCCGACACCGACGGCACGAATGCCGCCGCTTTTTCTTGGACACCCCACTCCCCGGACCGTCAGACGACGCGGCCGCTACAGTGACCTGCCCGAGAGACTCACCTGCTGCACCGGCTGCCTCCGCCGCCGCTGTAATGGCCCCCTGCCTCTCCAACGCTGCACTCGCCAGGCCCTGCACCAAGTCCGCCGCTTTATTGGGGAGTGGAGCCACCTTCGCTCTCTGTGATGTGCCAGGCTGCAGTGATCCCGGGTACGTCCATCCCTGATGCACCTGTGGAGAGAAAAAAGGAAAAGGCGCAGTGGCACCTGCAACGGCCCAAGGCTGCTGCCACACCCCCAGCCAGTCTGCCCTCGAAGTGCATTGCCCCCTGCTCTGCCAATGCTCCCAGGTAGGCGAGCAGCCCACACCGAGAACCCTCGGCCCCCCCATACCACCCCGCCAACCACCCCAATTACTAGTGTTCCCCACCCCCACTGCCTGGACGTCACCCATCAGAGGACCGTCCCCCGCCCCCAGTCCCCCACACGGCACCTGCGGCTGCCCTAGCCCCATTGCCTCCCGAGCCGCTCCCGCTGTAGCCGGCGCCGGAACTGGCCCTAACGACTCACCAGCCTCCCGTGTGGCGCCCCTTCGGGAAAGCTCCCCTGAACTGCCCGGAGACGGGGCAGCAACTCCCCTGGGCCCCACACCCCCCCTGCGCCTGCCACCCATGGAGGCTGAGCTGTTTACTGCACCTCTGCACCCCGAGGGACTGGGAACAGGCCTAGTGCGCTGCCCGGCACTGCGCCCCCTAGCTATGCCACCTAATTGCGCCCCCCTACTGCCGGAGGACGCCCGCCCTCCTCTCTCCGCATCCCTCGAGGCCCCACGCCCCTGAGGAGCCCCCCGCCCCGCTACCCCCCTGGCCCCACGCCCCTGAGGAGCCCCCCGGCCCGATATCCCCTTGGCACCCTTTCTATTTTGCCTGCCCATGGCACACAAAGAAAACCCTGCACACAAAGAAAAACCCCTGCCCTCTGCCAGTAAAACGCGGCCTAAGAAAACCCTGTTAAAATTGAAGCGTCGCTGCAGCATTATTACAGGAGAGGTCCAAAGGCAGGGGAGGACCCGACCGAACTATTTTATAGTTTATTATTTTATTTTATTTTTTTGTAGCTCTCACCGCGTCTCTCTCGCTACGAGGCCCAAGCCCTCCGCTGCTCCTGCACACGTCCGACTCCTCCGGCCTTGCCATTCTCAGGAATAAGGCAACAAAATTTAACAATTTAACAAGTAATTGCATGCAAAGAAACTTACATCTGTTTCACTTATCATACAATTAAGCTCTGGAATTTGTTGTCAGATGATGTGGTAACAGTAATTAGTGTAGTGGGTTTAAAAAAGGTTTGCACAAGCTCCTGGAGGAAAAGTCCATAAACTGTTATCTACTAGGTAAGTTTGGAGAAAGCCACTGTATATCCCTATGGGTAAGCAGCATGCAATGTATTTATGTTTTAGGATCTTGCCAGGAGCTTGTGACCTGGATTGGCCATTGCTGAAGAAAAACAATACTGGGCTTGATGGACCTTTGGCTTGACCCATTAAGGCAATTCATATGGTCTTATGAGCAGAAGCATTTCAGATAGAGAGGGAAACCAGCAACATGCATCCATATCAGTTATCTCTGGTGCGCTGGCTTTTGGCTCCTATTTGATAGACCCTTACTGTTCTCACCATTCAGCAGTACTTGATTAGAAACAGCTGGATCTCCCTGAAACAAGCACAGCCCCTGTGCTTGTAACTTTGGTTTGGCAGTTTTTAATCCCTTTCTTGCCAGCAATGTGCAGGAGCACTCACCCTACTAGGCTCTCATAAATTGGATATGAATAGCATTGCATCCATTTGGCATAAGCCAGCGCAATTAGGGAACAGACTTCAGGACATAAGCTAGAGCTTACCAACTTTGCCTTGTACGTCCATGCATGCTCTGTACCTCCCATCTGTTATCCCTTTCCTCTAAATTTTGAATGTTGTAAAGGATACAGATGCGGCAAACTCATGTCAAACCAGACAGAATCTAGCAGCATTTCCCTTGTCTAACACTAGAAAAAATAAATCCTGAGGAACTGAACTCAGAATTTTCCATGCTTTGATTTAAAATGTATTTAATTGAACAATTTATATTTCACTTTTCTAGTGAGTACTGCCCAATGAGCATGACATAAAATCAGCAATAAAATGGAATGCAGTAATGTTCATGCAAGCCATCCAGAGCTGGGATCTTCCCAGTGGTCATAGCAGAATGTTTTAGGGCTACAAATGGAAAAAAAAATGTTTGAAGATGCCTTTAGATGTTAAACTCTGATATGGTGGTATTATGGTAAAACCTTTGCTTCCCACTGGCTTCTTGTGAAATGGGGAGAATACCCATTCAGTCCTGGAGGTAGGGATGGAAGACAGGGTAAACATGACTGGATTTACCACAATTGCAAATTAAGTATTAAAGACAATTGCAAAAAGTTATTTTTTTTCACAAAAGTTGGTAATATTCATTTGTAGCTAATTTGTTAAATATAATAATGCTAATAACATTTTTTAATAGATGTTATCTCATTTAAAAATATTTTTAAGCATATTTAAAAGCATATTTAAAAGCAGTTACAACTTCACAAATGCCCCTGTGTTCTTTCTCAGGAAAGTATTTATAGCTGTTTTCTGTATGCTATCATAACAAGTGGAGAAACTGAGAGAAGAGGTGGCAAGGCTAAGAAGCATCTGTGATAGTGAGAGCTACTTTGATGAAATGTTTTTGAGGTATCAAAGACCTCCAGCAAAGGAGATGAAATGGTACTGAATGAGCACAGTTGGACAATGGTCACCAGAGCCTGCAGAATCAACAACTTGTCTCCACCTTTTCTTTGAACTGAAGAATTGGTATGCACCCCTGAAAATGATGGCAGCAAGAAGAGCCCAAGAACATGAGGAATTGATGCTCAAGAACCACAAAGTTACTGAATTGGTGGACACTGGCAAGCAAAGGGTAGTGGTGGTTGGTGAGTCCTTCTGAAGGGTACAGAAGCATCTATCTGCAGACCAGATATGATGTCCTGGAAGAAGTGCCAAAATCCTAGTCTTTAGAATTTGCTAGGAATCATCAAGCCTACTGACTATTATCTGGTGCTGATCATCCATGTTGGCAAAAATGATACTGCTAAGTGTACTTTTATGGCTCTTGGAGAGAGGATGAAACAGATAGGTGTCCACCGTGTTGAAGGTAATAGCTGAAACAGAGAAGTTTGTGTCCTGGAGATGAGAGCATGGCTATATGAATGGTGTCATTAAAAGTGTTTCCGTCTAAGCAGAAATGAGGTTTTCCTATTAAAGAAGGGATGAAATGTCTTCTTCAGAAAACTGCCTAACCTACTAAAGAGGGTTTAAAACTAGATTTGTAGAGAATAAGTGAATAAAGCCTCAGGTAAGTAAAAATCCTCAGGTAAATAAGGCATTAAATAACACTATAGAAACAGGAAAGAAGGGCAACATCTGGAAAGCTGTGTATACTAATGCTCATAGTATGGGCAATAAGATCTTGATCTATGGAGCAGGCTGAAGTGGATTTAGCGGCAGTCATGTAGACATGATTTATGGAGAACCATGACTGGTATATAATTATACTTGCCTATGATATATTTAGGCAGGAAAGGGTAGGAGGAAAATGAGAAGGAGTGGCACTGTATGTTAGAAATAAAGCAACAGAATTGGAGGATATAATGCGTTAAGGAGGAGACACTGTGAGTTAATCTGGAAAGATGGAATGGAACATCTATTTACAATGGTGTGATATATGGATCCCCTTCACATGCAGAAGAAGTAGACAGAGATTTAATTGACATTGACAATATTGCTAGGAAAGGAAAAACGTTACTAATAGGCAATTCCAATTTGCAAGATGTTGATTGCAACATCCCTGCTATGGTATTATCTAGAAGAAAGGTAATTGGATTTAGCTCATGCCTTTCTCAGAGTTCAAGGTAAGTTACATTCAGGTAGAGTAGGTATTTTCCTGTTCCCAAAGGGCTTATCATTTAAATATTATATCTGAATAAATGGAGGGTTGTGACTTGCCCAAGGTCAGGAGGAGCTACAATGAGGTTTGAACTGGACTTCTGTGGCTTTTAATCCCACTTCTCTTACCATTAAGCTGGACTCTCTATAAAGAAAACTATTCCAGCAGTTGATAATGGAACCCACATGGAAGGGGCATGCCAGACCTGATGCATATGAAAGGTGAGAGTGTTTCTGATGTTGAAATGGGTGATTATCTGGACACCAGATGGTATGTTTCAGTATTAGGGCATAGATTAAGATGGTGTATTTAAAAGACAGGGTCCTAGACTTTAAAAAAACTAATTTTGTCAAGATGGGGAAATACCTTATGAAGTAATCAGCTGGATGGGAAAATCTGAGGGATGTAAAGAAAAATGGGAAAACTAAAAGGAGATATTTTAGGGGCAACAAACCTTTTTAAATAAAAGTAGGAGGAAAAGGAGGTTGCTATGGTTCTCAAAAGAAGTTGTTGATAAAGTAAGAAGAAAAAAAGGTTAGTATACGATAAAAGAAATTGAAGAAAGAAGAATTTAATCAGCAATATCTGGAAAAGCTAAGAGAAGTTTGGGAAGTAGTCAGGAAAGCAAAGATGGAAATGAAGTAAAAATTGCCAGTAGGAAGACAATATTTTGTTTAGATATGTTAGTAACAGGAAGAAGTACAAAAATGATATTGTCAGACTTTAGGGTGAAGGGGATGGATATGTAGAAACTGATGAGGATAAAGTGAATTACTTAATAAATATTTCTGCTCTGTGTACCCACACAAATTTTTATCTTTATCTTTATTCGCAGAATTTGATAAACCGCCCAGGCCAAAGCGACAGGGCGGTGTACAATACAAAAGGGTAGGCTACTAAAAGCAAAGTCAGAAAGGAACGCCAAAAAAACAATAGGACAGGGAGATACAGTTAATAAGATAGAAGACAGGAAAGGCCCAAAGAGGGGCGAGATGACGGGAAACAGGAGGGAGAAGGGAAGGTAGGAGAGGGCATATGGGGAGGTATTATGGAAGGTGGGGGGCGCGGCTGGGGGATGAAGCACCATCGGCAAGGGGTGGGAGATCGAAGGCCTGACATAAGAGATGGGTTTTGAGGAGAGCTTTAAAGCGGGGATAGGACAGTTCGGTACGGAGAGATAGGGGGAGCGAGTTCCACAGGGCGAGGCCTAAAAAGAAAAAGGCGGAGTGGCGGGTGAGTTCCAAATGGGCCTGGGCAGGAGGAGGGAGAAAGAGACGATTGCCGTGGGCTGAGCGGAGAAGGCGTGGAGAGGGCTGAAGGTGAATGATGTCAGCCAGATACTGGGGGGTGCTAGTGTGAAGAGCCTTATGTGTGATGATGAGCACTTTTTTTTTTTTATTATGTTTTTAACATACTTACAAAGCAAGTATACAAGCAACCGAAATGTTCATATATGCCATAAGCAAAAAATAAGGAAAACATTCATATATAAAACACAAGCAAAAACAAACATTATCTCTTAGCCCACTAAATGGGGAGAAAAGTACCAAATAATTTCAACTCAGGAAAATTCAAGAACTATTCGTTCAATTTATATGGCAGCAAACCATTATATTGTCCCACCTTCCCCTAAATTACTGTGCCTGCAATTGAGAAGGATCTGAAAAAAATATATTTAGACCCCTGAAATGTAACTAGACATTTACAGGGGTACCTGAGAAAAAATGAAGCCGGTAGGGCCACTACCCTAGGTTTCATAGCCAAAAAGGCCTGTCTCCTAAGTTGTGTAACCCTACAGACATCCGGAAACATCTGAACTCTAGCACCACAGAAAAGAATTGATGAATTTTTGAAATACTGCTTAAAAACAGCAGCTTTATCATACTCAGATACAAAAGTTACTACCAAGGTAGCACGAGAAAGAATAGTATCTTGAGAATCTTCTAAGAATTTTGTAAGGTCTAAGTCAGTACCCCCTTGGAGAGTATCAAACTCCCCAGGAGGACCGGCTGAGACCCGTCACCCAGTCAAATAATATAATTTAGAAACCAAAATGGAGTCTGCCGAGGCCAGACCCAAAGCTTCTTTAAGATACTTCCGAAATAGGATTTCAGCTGAAAGTAAATGACAGATAGAGAAATTTAACAGCCAAATGTTCTTAACTCTAAACAAATTATCATACATTTCCATCTTATGGTGAACAAGTAAACTTTCCTTAATACCAGAAGAACTAATAGCTTTAAGAAATATTCCCTAACCGATCTTCTACGTCACACAGTTTAGTAGTAACCTCCGCAGAGAAACCACACAGCTGTGAGACTGTGGGAGCTAAGATATTTTCTATGCAAGATACACTCTTCCAGATATCAGCCAGGGTAAACTGATCATCAGGTACCTCCTTAATGACACCCGGAACAGAAACCCAAGCAACTGGTGTCAGCATTCCCCTGGCAATTGCCGGCGTACTTTGCTGAACATGTTCTCCCACAGTTCCTGAAGAGGGTGGGGAAGTATATACTGGAGGAGAAGATGGAGACCTGTCCGGGGAACTTAGAGACGCCACAGAAGAACGAAAGGCCAGAAAGTCAGAGTCCAGGGACACATCCGCGCCCACCTTTACCTTAAGATATTTATCCATTGGGCCCACCACTGTTTCTGCTTGTGCCGCTGGTATCACTTTTTTCTTCCTTTTTCCCATCGCGGTCTCTGCGGCAACAAGAACTTATAGCCCGCTGCTCTTACGGTGCTCCAAGGGGCTCCCAAGGGGCCTAACACGCCCCTTGTATCTAGCCCCTTAGATCGCTGCCCCCGGCTAGCGCCTCTGGCTGCGCCCAGCAGCGAAGCTTTTGAAGATGCCCCCAATGATGTCGGGGCTGCCGGACCAGGAGCCTGCCTCCTCCAGACGAAAACGCTGTCTCTCCGGTTCTCCCACCGGTGCTATCCACTGCTCCGCCTTTTGAAGAGGCCCCCGATGACGTCGGGGCTGCTGGACCAGGAGCCTACTGCCTCCGGATGAAAACGCTGTCTCTCCGGCTCTCCCACCGGTGCTATCCACTGCTCCACCTTTTGAAGAGGCCCCCGATGACGTCGGGGCCACCGGACAGGAGCCTGCTGCCTCCGGACGAAAATGCTGTCTCTCCGGCTCTCCCACCGGTGCTATCCACTGCTCCGCCTTTTGAAGAGGCCCCCGATGACGTCGGGGCCGCCGGACCAGGAGCCTGCCACCTCCGGACGAAAATGCTGTCTCTCCAGCTCTCCCAATGATGAGCACTTTAAAGATAAACCTGAACTTGACCGGGAGCCAGTGAAGGGTGAAGAGACAAGGAGACATGTGGGAACGTGCAGGGGAGCAAGTGATGAGACGGGCGGCAGCATTCTGTACTAATTGGAGATGGCGGAGCTGGGAAGAATGGAGCCTCGGAAAACCCACACAAATAAGAATGGAGGCAGATCTTGAACAATTTTCAGAAGACTATTCATAAGGAGCTTAATAAACTAAAAGTAGACATAGCAGTGTGGACAGATGGGATACATCCAAGGGTAATGAAGGAATTTAGGGAAGTTCTGACAGCTTCAATGACCATTTCAATGTTTCTTTCGAGACAGGAGAAGTTTTGGTGGACTGGAGAAAGATAGATATGGTCCTTCTCTGCCAAAACAAAAGTAGAGGAGATTGGGAACTACAGGCCAGTTAGTCTGACGTCTGTGGTAAGTAAATTAATGGAAAAACTGCTAAAATTAAGTGTAGTATAGTTTCTAGAATCCAATGGATTGTGGGATCTGAGGCAGCATGGTTTGACTAGAGGTAGGTTTTCTCAAACAAATCTGATTGATTTATTTGGGTGTCTAGAGATTTGGATTGAGGGAGATGCTAGATGTGGGATATTTAAATTTCAGCAAAGCCTTTGAGACAGTTCTGCATAGGTGACTTATAAATAAACTGAGCACTCTTCAGGTGGGCTCTAAAATTACTGACTGGGCTTCAAATTAGTTGAGTGGAAGATGACAAAATATAATAGTAGATGGAGTTCATTCTGAGCAGGGATTGGTCCTTAGGTTTGTTTCAGCAATTTTGTAAGTGACTTTTGCATAAGAGTTGATGGGTAAGGTTTTCCCCTTTGTAACTATACCAAAATCTGGCAAAAGGGTAGACACCGTAGAAGATGTGGATATCATATAAAACTTGAAACATGGTCTAGAATTCAGCAGCTAAGATTTCAGGCTAAAAAATGAAGGGTCATGCATGTAGGTAGCCAAAACTCAAGGGAGTAATACAGTGTGGAGGTAAAGTACTTCAATGCATAAAAAATCAGGACCCGCAGGGTGATCATATCTGTTTACCTTAAGGTAATCAGACTGGTAGAAAAGACAATGGTGAAAGCCAGAGGGATGCTTGGGTGCATAGGGAGTGGATTGGCCAGCAGGAACAAAGAAATGATAGCACTTCCCTAAACATTTCTGATGAGCCCTCATTTGGAGTACTGTGTGGAATTCTGGAGACCATATCTTCAAAAAGATACAACTGTGTCTAAAAATAATAAACTCTGTACTTAAGGCATTTTAAACATATTCCACAGAATTCAAAAGTGACAAATTTTAACATGAAGAACTCGATTTTAACTTCTCAATGATCATGCTCTACACAAAGCCTTCCAAGAAACACAATTCCAAAGTTAAAAGTCAAATTGTTTTGCAACAAGCCAATTTTTTTAAATTTTTAAGTGTTTCTTGTCTTTTTTAACCAACAACCAGCATACATCTTTGTCATATAGCAATAGTACTACACAGGTGCATACCATTAGACATGGATTGCCATCATACCCCACATTCATTTATATTCTACCATATTTTTAACCTAATTTTTAACATACTTATCCCCCCTCCCCAGACCCACACCCACTCAATAAGCCCACAGTTGCGTGGCTCTCCTGTTTACAGCCAAACCATCCCCAGCTTTAGAACATTAAACATTAGTCATAACAGCATGATAACAGCATGGAAAATGGCATGAAAAACACTGACTTCTAACCAGTTGTTTTGCACATTGTATTACTTCAGTTACCCCTTACATCAACCATTGATCCACTTCGCCATTTTCCCCTCTCCAGATCCCTAAAGAAGAGACAAACAAGCAAGCATCTACTCAGCCACCCCAGATTCAACATCCACCCCCCTGCAAACTACCCCTGTCCCAAGGCAAAACACTTCTTCTGCCACCCAAACCTTCAAAAACCTTTGCATGCAATTATTTTTATATGCCACAATCTCCCCCATTCGAAACATCCCATCCAATCTTCTTATAACCATATGGTTAGTAGACACATTCGCCTGCTGCCAATGCTGGGAAATCTCCTTCTGTGCAGCCACTATATTAAACCCCAGAAAAATACCCATTGGCACCTCCCACTGGTCCCCTACTGGATTAAGCATAACCTCCCCAAGTTCCAAACACACCACACATCCCATAACTTCCCGAAACACCTCCTCCACCCCTTTCCACACCCCTGTATCACAGGACATCCCCAAAATTTATTGCAACATATCACCCTCTTCCCCACAACCTCTCCAACATCGAGGGTCAATACTCTTATTAATGGCATGTCAATTTTCTGGGGTCCAGTATATTCTACACAATACTTTTAAACAATTCGCAAGCAAAGGGGTTCCCAGATCTAGCCTGCAGATCTTCTCATAGATACCCTCCCATTTGCCACCATCACAGTCACCCGGATTCTCCCACTCCCACCGTTGCAGATGCACAGGCATGTCATTCCCACCTGCCACCAATATTCGATATATCCTAGAAACCAAACCTTTGGACTATACACCCTTCCCCAATAGCTCTTCAAAGGGTGTTGGTTGAGCATTAATATCCTTCCATACCTCCCTCCTTCTGAGAAAGTGCCTTACCTGTAAAAAGAAAAATTGATCTCTCTCACCAAACCCATATCGCTTCTACAAATCTTCAAAAGCCATCACTTGCCCCACAAACGTTTCCGCTCCCACACTCAGTACCACCTGTACATCTGTTTGGGGGGAACTCTTTATTTTGCACTCAAGGGCTGTACTGCTTATACCTCTGAGGCGGTATAAGCAGTATGGCCCAGCAGGCCTGGCAGCAAATACAGGGCCGTGACCTGAATTGGCTCTATATGTGCTGCTGGGCGATCTGCCCCTGCTCCGCCCCATACCTGCTCTCCCCGTCCTGAAGCACAGGATGTATGGGGAGAGCTGATGGAGTAACAGAGTCAAGGAGGATTGCGGAGCTACATGTCTGCAGCCCCGCAACTCGCTTTCTAGCATGAGGGCCTTAGTGGCTTACCATCCCATATAAATCCCATAATTAGAGCCTGTAGATGATGCAGGTACTTATGGGGCACTTCCCAGGTGCAATGACAAAATCGGAATAAGACTCATGGTAAAATATTAGTTTAGCTTCGGTGATGAGTAAATTATTGGAAGCGCTGCTGAAAGGAAAAATAGTGAGGTTTCTGGAGTCCAGCGGATTACAGGATCTGAGGCAGCATGGATTCACCAGAGGTAGATCTTGTCAGACAAATCTTATTGATTTCTTTGACTGGGTGACCAGGGAGTTGGATGGAGGGAGAGCCCTAGATGTGGTGTATTTAGATTTCAGTAAAGCCTTTGACACCATTCCTCACAGGTGACTTATAAACAAACTGAGCAGCCTAGGAATGGGCCCTAAAGTTTCTGCTTGGGTTAGAAATTGGTTGAGTGGGAGGTGACAAAGGGTACAGGTAAATGGAGCTCATTCTGAGGAGAAGGAGGTTATCAGTGGGGTGCCCCAGAGATCTGTCCTTGGTCTGATTCTTTTTAGCATCTTTGTTAGTGATATAGCGGAAGGGCTGTCAGATAAGGTTTGCCTCTGCGGATAATACCAAAATCTGCAATAGAGTAGACACCCAGGAAGGTGTAGACAACATGAGGAGGAATCTAGCTAAGCTTGAAGAATGATCTAGAATTTAATTGCTGAGATTTAATGTTAAAAAATGCAAGGTCATGCATTTGGGCTGCAGCAATCCAAGGGAGCAATATAATATAGGGGGTGGAATACTTTTATCCACTAAAGAAGAGCGGGACCTAGATGTGATTGTGTCTGATGATCTTAAAGTAGCTAAACAGGTAGAAAAGGTGACTGCAAAAGCTAGAAGGATGCTTGGGTGCATAGGGAGAGGAATGGCCAGCAGAAGAAAAGAGGTGATAGTGCCTCTGTATAAGTCTTTAGTACGATCTCTTTTGGAGTATTGTGTGGAATTCTGGAGACCGCACTTTCAAAAGGATATAAACAGGCTAGAGTCAGTACAGAGGGTGGCTACTAAAATGGTTAGTGGTCTTCATTATAAAGCATATGAGGACAGATTTAAGGATCTTAATACGTACACCTTAGAGGAAAGACCGGGATAGAGGTGATATGACTGAGACATTTAAATACCTCTGTGGCATAAATGCACAGGAGGAAAGCCTCTTTCAATTCAAAGCAAGCTCTGCTATGAGGGGACATGGGATGAGGGTGAAAGGGGATAGATTCAGGAGTGATATACGGAAATATTTCTTTATGGAAGAGTGGTAGATCCGTGGAATAGTCTCCCAGTGGTAGAGATGAGGACAGTATCTGAATTCAAAGAAGCATGGGACCTCCAAAAGAAAAACGAGGACTGTTGAAGTGGTTGATATGGAAGGGCAGACTAGATAGGCCATGTGGTCTTTTTCTGTTGTCATGTTTCTATGTTTCTGTATTCATATTTACAATGGCTATCCATTCTAACCATGAAATGTGTAACTCCTTCCACTTACTTAAATCTTTTTTTACGGCATGAAGAAGCATTTGGTAGTTTTGTTCAGAGTTTTCTCAGATCCATTCCCAAATGGATTACCAAATATTTAAGGGTACCCTTTGCACATTTAAATGGAAAGCAGCCTTCAACTGCTCCGCCAACTCTATATATTGCCCCAGAATTTTCATTTTCTCCATATTTAACTTGTAGCCTGAAACGGCACTATATTCTCTAATTTCCACCAGAAGTTTCAGCAAAGAAATTAGGGATTCCAGAACAGTAATAATTATATCGTCCACAAATAAAGCAATTTTAAATTGCTCCTCTCCCAGTTCGATCCCCTTAATATCTATCTGTCTCCGGACCCGTTTTGCCAAAGGCTCTATTAACAAGAGCAAACAAGAGTGAGAATAGAGGGCAGTCCTGCCGGGTTCCCCTGCCTAGAACAAATTCCTCAGAATATCCTCAATTTATTCTTTATTTTTAATTTTATTTTTATTGAAATTTTAATTAACAATAAAGAAAATCAAATATAGCCGATTCATTCATAAATAACAAAATCGCTAATTTGAAAATATACAAGCCCACATCAAGGAGATGAACATTAAAATTCTAACCAAAAAAAAAAAAAAACCCTTCTATGGTCCCTGGAAAATACATAGTATAAACTCCTTTTAATCAAAGTCAAAAACAAAAATAAATATAAACACCATAAAATTAACAGTCCTGCATTAAGCCTTACCTTCTAAAAAATCTAACAATTGTTCCACCGTGAGGTAAATATACCATTTCCCCTGGCACACCACATGACATTTACAGGGAAACTTTAAATAAAATAAAGCTCCCAAGGCCAAAATGTGTGGATGAACCTCCAAGAAGGCCTTCTGTTGTTTTTGCGTGGCCTTGGAAACAATTTTTTTTTTTTTTTAATTTAGCTGCATTTATATCCTGCTTTTCACTGGGTCAAGGTGGTTGGGGGATACATTTAACACAAGAGGATTTGAGACACATACACTAATACTTACAGGGAACATGGGCAATGGAGGGTTAAGTGGCTTGCCCAAGACCACAAGGAGCACCTGTGGGACTAGAAATCCCAGTCCTTCCGGCACAAGGTTGCTGTCCTCTAGTGGGATTTGAACCACTGACCTTCTAGCCTGTGGTACCTTGCCCCAACCACTAGGCCACTCCTCCCCCAGGAAATATTTGTATTGACTGACCACAGAACTTCTCAGTCTTTTTCTTAAAGTAAGCCCACAAAACTTTATCCTTATCTAATTCAGATAGAAAAGTAACCAACAAAGTAGCTCGAGTGGATATATCCTCTTTAGAGGACTCCAAGAACCCAGATATATCAAGGGTAGAAGAAGCTATCTGACCACATTGCTCTCCTATTTCCCCACCACCTCCCCCAATATACTCAGTAATAGATTTACTTGAAGGTATGTAATAAATTTTCGACAATCCTATTGACTCTGGATTAGTAAACAACAACACCTCCTTGCCCTTGAGGTTGAGGGTAGTGGTGATGTCGGGGATGTTCTGTTGCCAGCTTCCTTTTTAAAATTAGATAACGTTGTGGATACTTTACCAGTTCCGTTTCCTACTGTTATTTCTTTTTCAACGGCTGTCCCTGATTTGGCCCCGCCTTTGGATATTACCCTTCGTGATATTTGGAATGTAGTGGCCCGTATTGAATCCTCTCTGGCTGCTTCACTGCAAAGAGTTTCGGATTTCTCTAAAGAAACGGTTTCTAAGTTTAAAGATCATGAAAATCGTTTGTTGTCTTTGGAGAATGTCGTGATGTCATCTGATGCTCAAAAGAGTGCGCAGTCAGAATTGACTTTTAAGTTTACTCGTGATGTTGATTTTTTTGTATCGCCAAGATGAGAATTTGGAGAATTTATTGCGTGTTAGAAATTTAAGATTGTTAAATTTTCCTAAGACCCACTACCTGTCTCCCTCTGTCCTCAATTTATTCTGATTCTGGCTATTGAAGATGCATAGAGCGCTTGTATTCATTGAATAACATGTTCCCCACACCCATTTTCTTTAGGATCCAAAACATAAACTCTCATTCCACCCTATCAAAAGCCTTTTCAGCATCTACTAGCATGAACAGGGTATCCACCTTGTCCTTTTCCCCTTGCCACGCATCTTTTGAATACTTTTCCCCCACTCCCTTCCCATGATAAAGCCGGCCTGATCCACCTTCACCAGCTTCGGCATGCAAGGCTGTAACCGACCTGCAAGACTTTTTGCCAGAAGGTTTGCATCTAACTTTTTCAGGGAGATCGGGCCTGATGGACCTTGGTCTGACCCCAGTATGGCATTTCTTATGTTCTTACAAATAAGGTGCCAAATAATGTTTGCTTCATGGATGCCAGGCTTCTAGGAGGAACAGCAAAATGCACTTTAATCGCCACCGTTCATATTTTCTGCTGAAGATACCTGCATGTAAATACATACTCCAAACATATTACTGACCCTCTGCTGCATGTCTGAGTATCTGAATTGGCAGGGCAGAACATACTAGTCCCATAACATAGATGTACCCCCCCCCCCCCCTTCTGAACTACCCAAGCCAGGATGCCCCAGTAATCAGTTCTGCACATGTACAATTTGGGGATATCCACATTTGTGAAATGGCCTAAAGCTATGTGCGTACCTAAGCTTGCAATCTGTTTTTGGGGCCGTTTTCCTTAACCAATTACTTGGATGTAAATTTTTTGGGGTAGAGATGGAGCGATTTCAGAAGGCACTTATACATGTCTCCCTTCACTGCTACTACTCCCCTGGATATTTTGATGCTCTGTTCTGGACATCCCCGATTCTTCCTAGATGCACCTTCTAAAATCCCACTTCACATGAACAATCTCCCTTCCTGCTTGCCTGAAAACAAAGGATCAACCTATGGTCCCACCTCACTCCTATCAAAGTGGGAGGCTCGTGCTACTATTTATGTCATCATGAGGAATATTAAGTGGCAAAAAGAACCTTTGATATTGGCTTAATTCAATTTGTGAATCAAAAATCTAATTTTATAATTTTTTTGAATAGGGAAAAGCAGAAGAACCTGTGACATAGAGTCCAATATTCAAAAAAGCTTATTTTGTAAATGCCATGGTGCTTAAATATCAGTGGGATGTTCAGCAGTGATTTCTAGGCAGGAGTTGCCACTGAATATCCAGGATGAACAGCAGTGGTGTACCAAGGGTGGGGCGGTGGTGACAGACTGCCCCGGGCGCAGGCTAGGAGGAGGGTGCCAAATCCCAGGCCCACATGGCAGTGCCAGCGTCATTCATGAGACTTTGGTCTGGGAGGGAATAGTCACTGGACCTGGAGCAGAGGCAGCGTGGTAAGCCTCCCACCACGTTAAGGTAGGTTTCCCGCACTGGTTCTGCTATGTGGGCCTGGAGGGAAGTGAGACTTGCACCATGAGGGGGCTGCATGCCATGAGGTAGGGGGCACCTGATCCAGGTGCATACAGCACTTGGAATGCCACTGATGGATAAATGCTGGCACTTACCTGGTTAGCAGGATTTTCAGCCAGTACTTTTGTGGATTACAACTTAGTCCTGCAACTCAAAATTGCACTAAATGGATAAAGCTGGCACTTATCCAGGTGGTCTATGGAGATATTCAGTGGCACTATCTGGAGAATATCTCAGTCAGCACCCTTATTTGGCAGCCTCCTGTTGTCCACCAGGCAAAAGGTTCTGAATATTGGCTCTACAGCTTCCAAGTGTCTAACCAGGACCTACTGTACTTCATTCTAGCAGCAACTGCAACATAAAACCACCAGCATCAGAAGACTGTTAACCCTGTGCAAAAGTAGAATGGAAGCCTCCAAATGACTACAAATTATGAAGATAAAAGCGTCTCCGTGGAAGAGCTGACAGCATCATTAATGTGGCAACACCAGAATAACCACAGAATCTAGTGCAAACAGTCCACGCCAGTCCCCAAAGCACAGCTACAGATTTGCATGCTTCAGAAATACAAAATCTGTTGTATATTTCCTCAGTAGTTCCAGCCAGGACCCATTGATAGGCATAAATGTGACCTCTAGGTATCACCAGCACTTAGAGAAAAGATACCGTGAAAACCCAGGATTGTACAGGTATGAGCTTCGTACGATCATTTATAAAGAAAGTGCGTGGGTTTTATTGCACATGACTGTCATTGATTAGTTCTAAAATACTTCTGTCCTTAATCTCACAATGGAGAGCACATTGAAATAAACTATTATATATTTTTAACAGTAGATCACATTTTAGACAACACAGAACAAACAAATTGTAAGATGTACATGGTGTTATATTGTGAATTTTAACTATAACAATAATTTCCTCATTTATAAATCACTGTACAATCATTTATTCATGCTGGAAAAAGCTGCAGCTTATTCTGTCTTGCATGAATTCTATCATCAAGGAATTCCCAGGTGAAAAAAATCGCACAGTGTTAATTACTAGCACCATCTGTGCTAAACAATAGGAAAACATTCTAATCCGGCAGCTTCAACCACCTCAGTCATGTGCCATGGAAAACTTAATTTTTGTTGATCTAGCCCTAGGCTTGTACTAAAAACAGTTCAGTGTGCAAGTCGGTAAACCTTTAGAAGATAATTTTGTAAGAAGTCATGTAGAGATACGCGTCATTTGTGTGCCTAAATCACCTATTTTCAAGGGCTGCGTGAATTGTTACTTATGTGCATATTTTAGCTGGTCGCAGTTCTGTAAGTATGCACGTAAGACCAATTGTGCTGACTTTCACTGTAGGTGTTCACATGGGCAGAGTTTCGATGGAGCACGGGCAGAGTGCAAATTTACGTATGTAAGTTATAAAATACTAAAACTTACAGACGTTCTTTAGAAATATAGGCACAGACATTTACAACGGCCCTAGGGATGGCATGAGTGCCCTCACTTGACACTTATACCCCTATTGAATAAAGAAAAGTAGGCAATTGCTTATTTTTATTAAATAGACTCAAGATAGGCATGTTCTGGGTGCTTACGACGAGACACTCGGTTATAAAATTACCCTTTTAGAAGGTGATTTTGTAAGGAGCAGCATAAAGGTGCAGACCATCTATGTACATATATGAAGGTATTTTGGTGATTTGCACATGTAAATGGGCATTTTATGTGTGAAGTGGTTGCTGTCTTCTAAGCACATGCACATTGCCCCAGCAGCACATACTTTCGTTCTGAGTGTGCGTATAGGCAGTTTGAGTAGAGTGTGGGTCGAATGTACAGATAAGCATGTAAATAATAAAATTTCATTTCATTTATTAAAACTTAATATACCGCCCTTAGAGGGGACATCATAGCATGTGCTTTATAAATCTAGGTACAAGCACGACACCAGCTCTAGGGATGGTGTAAGTGATCATGATTTCAATTAACATGCATAGTTGGCCATTTAATACTAGTATTTTGTAAAGGGAGGTAGGCATCTACTTTTCTTCATAAAATAGGTTCTACATAAGCGCCTTAAAAAATGCCTTAAGTACGCACCACGTAATAAAATTACCCTTTTAACATGCATACTAAAAGTTTCCTCGGTAACATGCTCAGATAATTATAATGCACAAGACCCAAAATTACATTGATTAAATTGCATGACCAAGTATCTTATCAACGAGAAGCTCAATAGTGCTTGAGGTGTGATCAAAAAGTATCAAGACTTGTACAATAATCCAAGAAGTATAACACTGATAGTTATTGCATTCGGTCTCCTTCAAAGTAGTCCCCTTCTGATAAAATACACTTCCTCCAGTGTTCCTGCCACTGCTGGAAACAATTTTGAAATGCCTCTTTCATTATGTTGCGAAGCTGCTGTGTCAGATTTTGCTTAATGGTCTCCAAGTTGTTGAATTTCCTTCCTTTCAGTGGTAATTTCAGTTTTAGAAACAAGAAAAAGTCACAGGCTGCGGTTAGGTGAGTATGGAGGCTGATGGACTTGTTTGATTTGGAGTTTGGCAAAGAATTGCTGGACAAGATGTGATGAGTAAACTGGGGAGTTATCGTGATGAAGAAACCATTCACCATTCCTGTGCAGCTCTGACCTCTTACGATGAACTGCATCTCTTAGATGAGTCAGAACTTGGATGTAGTACTCCTTATTGATGTTTGGCCTTTTGGAGCATACCAATGATAAACAATTAAAGAAAACTGTGAGCATGGCCTTGAAATTGTTCCTCACCTGATGGGTCATTTTCACTGCATTCCAACAACTCCCTGGCTGAAGACAGTCAATCTTCTTTTTGGTCAGAGGACAGGAGCTTTAGCACAAATTTTTCATCCTCAAATCGACAGTAAGAATGGACTGTACCTACCCAAAACTGATGTCCATGTCCTCAGCAAGCTCCCTGTTAATCATTCAACGATTTGAACATATTGCAGCATGCACTGCTTCAACTTTGTCTTCATTCCTGCTCGTGGATGGCCTTCCAAAATGTTTGTCACTGTCAACCCTTCGGCGACCCTCTAGGAAACATTTGTACCAGTCGTAAACTTGAGCTCAACTCAAGCATTCATTGCCATACGCTTGCTATAACTTGTCATAAGTCTCTGCATGTATCTC
The DNA here is from genome assembly GCA_033557465.1 of Ichthyophis bannanicus. Classification (NCBI taxonomy): domain Eukaryota; kingdom Metazoa; phylum Chordata; class Amphibia; order Gymnophiona; family Ichthyophiidae; genus Ichthyophis; species Ichthyophis bannanicus. Next base: position 1,696,451,486 of record CM066031.1, read on the forward strand.
CAAGTTTCTGGCAGAATTTAATGCACATTCGCTGTTCAATGTTTTCACTCATTATAAATCTGACAAACTGCTTTTACATGATACCAAACATCATGTGATAAATAAAACATATAGATGTGCTGCAGCCTTGCTATATTCTACACATGTAGACCACCTAACTAGGCCACTGTATACTTAATAACATCTTGATGTGATGTATTGTTATATAGCACTCCTGAAAGAGAGAATAGTGGAGAATAGGTTGCATGATCCGAGGCAACATGGTTTTGCTAAAGGACAATCATGCCAAACAAATCTGATTGAATTCTTTGACTGGGTGACTAGAGAACTATATCATACGAAGCAGTCAAAAACTGGCATGCTACCATCAATAATGCAGCCAAAATTAACCAAAATAATAAAAAGCCAACCTACTCTAAAACCAACTGTACCCCATAGTTCACTAGTAGATTAAAACAAATGAAAAGAGAACTAAGAAAACTAGAGCTTGAATGGCGCAAAACTAAATCCACCATCCACAAAGAATTATATTATAACCATCTCACAAAATACAAGGAAGCCTTAGACAGTACAAAGAAAAACTACTATGCAACAATCCTATCAAAATCATATAATAGACCTAGAGAACTATTCTCCATTGTGAGTAATCTAACTAATAACTCTCAAACTTCCAGCAAGGAAATTACTGACATATCAGCACAAACTCTAGCTAACTACTATCAAAACAAAACAAAACTACCATTTATGACCCTAGACTCTATCCACAAACCTCTTCACCTGCTCGACGAATGGTCAGAATTCCACCCTATAGCCAAAGCATTATTAAAAAATATCATACTCAACCTTAACACCACTACCTCTTACCTTGATCCTTGCCCAGTAATCTGGATAAAAAACACACTTCCAATCCTTCTCTCATTCATACTCCCCATTGTCAATCTCTCGCTATTCCAAGGTTACCTTCCACCCACACTTAAACATGTTCAAATCAGACCAATTCTTAAGAACAGCACACTTGATAAAACTTCACCAAAATCATACAGACCCATCTCAAGTATACCATTCTTAGCAAAAGTAAAGAAAAAACAGTACAAATACAGACACAGGAGTATCTAGATTCATCCTACCCTCTTGACGAACAGCAATATGGATTTCGTCCCAAACATGGAGTGGAAACACTTCTCACAGTTTTAACGGATGCTCTATTAAGAGGAATTGACAATCACAAACAAGCATTCATCCTCTTATTTATTGATATTTCAGCTGCTTTTGACAGTGTTCACCATACCATAACGCTCAACAACCTGAGACAAATAGGAATAAATGCCACAGTTCATAAGAATAAAGGCACGGGCAGGGTCCCGGCGCCTGCTCGTAACCGGGTGCTCTGCCAGGCGCGGGACCCTGCTCGTGCACGGGGAGGGGTGAATGGGTGCCGCGGCGGGCTGTGCACGCGGTGCGGGTTTTAAATCGATTGGCTCCACTCGGGTAGGGGAGCGAGCGGAGCCAATCAGGGGGCAGGCTGCCATGTGCTCTGGCATGCGCGATACTGGCCAGAGCACAGGCAGTTTGGCGGGAGGCTCGGCAGCATCGGGCGTGGAGAGCAGTGCAGTCGGACGGAAAAGAAAAGACACAAACCGCGGCAGGGGCCAAAGGAGCTCGGGACCGTAGAGGGAGTTCGAGGGGAGAGTGACTGTGCGGCGGGGGCGTTTTTTACTGTGCAGTGGAGCGGGCACTACAGGAGCGCAAGCCCGCAGAGCAGGCAAGTGGCAGGCGGGCTGCGGGGTGGGCTCACGAGCCGAGGCAGCGTCGGTAGGGCCCGGGAAACGTTTTGGAAGGGCAGTAAGGAGTGCCTGGGCAGTGCTCCAGGAGTAGGCCGCTTTTGTTCCAATAACACAAAAAAAAAAAAAAAAAGATCAGCAGCAGGGCAGGAATAAGAGCAGCTTTCTCAGCGGGATGGCTGGAAAGCAGCAGGCCAGAGGGGGGGGCGGCAGTGGGGGGCGGCAGGGGGGGGCCGGGCTGACAGGGGGAGGCAAGGAAAGGGGCAGAGGGGGAGGGGGTTGGACAAAGCAGTGCGATCAGGGTCTGGGAGTACAGGCAAAAATGGGGTGGGGAGAAGGGGGGCGAGAGGTGCTCGGGGTTTGGTTAGGGGGCGTGGCGGGCCAAGGACAGGGGAGGGGTCTATGGCATGTACCACAGGGCGGGCTGAGAGTGTTGGGCCTCAGAGGCTGGCAGTGGCCCCAGCGGCAGGGACAGTGGAGACCCCTATAGGAGTAATGGGTTCCAGGGGGGGGCAGGCAGAAGGCGTGGACGGCAATCTGAGGATGGATCAGGAGCAGGGGCAGGGGTGGGGTGTTGGCCCCTCGAGCCAATGGGGGGGGGGCCTAGACAGGTCTTTGGGGTGGCCGGGGGAGACGGTTGGGGGTGGATGTCTCCGGTCGGGGGTTTGGTTCCTCCTGTAGTGGGTATGTCCCCTTCTGGGTGGTGTGGGCAGTCAGGGCAGCGGGCCGGGTGGGAGCACTGGTTGGGAGGGGGGCAGGGTTCATCCAGGGCGGATTGGACTAGGGCATGGCCCCTTAGGGGTGCTCTGGGCTCGTCTTCGTTGGGTTTTCCCATTTTGTCTTCAAAGGTGCCATATATGGCGGCGCCGGGGACTGGTCCGTCTGCGGTGGCATCCTGCAGTGAGGGGAGTATGGATTCGAGGCCCCCCGCGGAGGCGGGAGCAGCCGGAGTCGGCGTCCAGGCTTCTGGGGCAGAGGATTTGCAGCGGCCGGCTGGGCCTAGAGGCGATGGGCTGCTAGCGTCAGAGGCCCGCAGCATAGAGGACATGCCAGGTGAGTTGGGAGTGGCTGACAGCGGCGAATTGTTGGAGCAGGGGTCGCGGCCCGATCGGCCCGGCAAGGCGCGCAGGAAGAGGAAGTGGGAGTGTCGCTATCGGCGCAACTCCTCGTCTTCCTCCTCATCGTCGTCGGATTCGTCTGAGGCCTTGGAGGCTGCCGGAGGGGGGCATGGGGCGGCTGTGGGGGGAGGGGTGGGGGGGAGTTTAGCAGGTGGGGGTTCGGCTCCTCTGGTTGCATTGTCGGAATTGTGGGAGGGGGTCCCCAGGAAGCTGAGGCGAAAGATTAGGAAGCGGAAATATATTGATATTTTTCGTTTGCTAGAAGGAAGGAAGCGTTCTGGGGACAGTAAGAAAAAACGGAAGGAGGACGAGAAGGCGGGTCGGCTTCGGAAAGTGTCGCAGAATGTAGTTAATTGGGTACGATCGTTCTTGCGGTTGGCAAGCGTGTGGGGGCATCATTTTCCTCACCAGTCGGGGATGTTGTTATCCTATGCTGATTTGATTCTTGAAGCCTCTCAAATGCATGAAGGATGGTCGTGGCTTAATTACGACGAGAAATTCCGGGATAAAATGGAGGAGAATACGTTTTTAACGTGGGGCACGCAGGACATTAACCTTTGGATAATGCAGATGTCGGTCAAGGGAGGGGGGTGGGGGAAGCGGAGGTAAGGTGGGGTCGGTGGTTGCTGGGGGGACGGCTCGTTCCTTTCGGGGGGGAATCGCCACAGGACAGTCTAGGCCGGCCCCCGGAGGAGGGAGTGATGTGTGCTGGAGGTTTAATAGGTCGATGTGTCCATTCCCGGACTGTAAATTCTGTCACGCGTGCTCGAGCTGTGGTGGTCCCCATGCGGCAGCAAAATGTGTTAAAAAGGGGCCCGGGGCTCAGCCGCCGACTGGGCTCAAGTAAGTGGGGGCCCTTCGAGCTCGCCCCTTTGCCGATTCAGGTTCCGCTCTTGTGTTCGTGGTTGCGTTCTTATCCGCGGAGGCGGGATAGGTTAGTGTTGCAGTTGGGATTTAGTTTGGGTTTTGTGGTTCCCGTGCATGGGGTGGTTGCGGTTTCTTCGCCACGAAATTCACCCAGTGTGCGGCGTTGGGAGGCGATAGCAAGGGGGAAGATAGCGGAGGAATTACGGTTGGGGAGGATAGCGGGGCCTTTTCGGCAGCCGCCGTTCCCGGATTTTGTGGTATCGCCATTAGGCATTATTCCGAAGAAGGAACTGGGAAAGTTTCGTCTGATTCACAATTTGTCTTCCCCGGCCGGATCCTCCGTGAATGATTCTATTCCGTGGGATTTGTGCACGGTTCGTTATGAGTCTTTTGATATGGCTGTGGAGTTAGTAAGGAGAGCGGGGGGCATTGATGGCAAAGGTCGATATAGAGTCGGCGTTTCGTTTGCTGCCGGTTCATCCGTCTTCCTTCAGGTTGTTGGGTTTTCAGTTCAAGGGGGAATTTTATTTTGATAAGTGTATGCCCATGGGGTGTTCGGTATCTTTTGCCTACTTTGAAAAGTTCAGCTCTTTCTTGCACTGGCTGTTGGTGTGGAGAGTCGGAAGGGGGGAGGTTGTCCACTATCGGGATGATTTTTTATTTGTAGGTGAAGCAGGGTCTGTAGGGTGTAGTGAGCTGCTAGTTGGTTTTGGTAGTTTAGCTCGCGAGTTGGGGGTGCCATTGGCTGAGAGTAAGACGGTGGGCCCGACGACAAGGTTGACCTTTTTAGGAGTGGAATTGGACTCGCAAAGTTTGGAGGCCCGATTGCCGTCGGAAAAGGTGAAGAAATTGAGGGTGCTGGTGGCTAATGCCTTGGCATCGTCTAAGTTGAATCTGCGGGAGCTGCAGGCCTTATTAGGATCTCTTAACTTTGCTTGTAACGTCATTCCCATGGGGAGGGTGTTCCTTAGGCGCTTGGCGGCGGCAACGGCGGGGGTCCGGAAGCCTCACCATCGTATAAGAGTGTCAAAAGTGATGCAGGAGGATTTGCGGATTTGGGATCTCTTTTTGAGGGACTTTAATGGCACTTCGGTGTTGCGGGAAGCGGAAATCTCCAGTGAAGATTTGCAGCTGTATTTGGATGCGGCTGGTGGGGTTGGTCTGGGAATATATTTCGGTGGGGCTTGGTGTGCTGAAAGGTGGCCGCCGGAATGGGAGGCTGAAGGGCTTTTGAGGAATATTACCTTTCTAGAATTGTTTCCAATTTTAGTGGCGCTTGCGTTATGGCCGGAGAGATTGACCAACCGTAGGGTGGTGTGGTGGTGTGATAACGAGCCGGTGGTGGCCGTCGTGAATCGTTATACTCCACGCTGCAGTATGGTGATGGCATTAATGCGCCAAGTCATTCTAGCCTGTTTGCGTTTGAACGTGGATTTGAAAGCCCACCATATTCCTGGTTGTACTAATGAAATCGCTGATGCTCTTTCTCATTTGCAGTGGGAGCGGTTTCGGCAGTTGGCGCCGGAGGCGGACGAGGAGGGGTTCAGGGTCCCTTGGAGCTTGTGGAGCTGTGGCCTACCGAGATGAAGACCCTATTAAGGAATTCGGTAGCTGAGCGCACGTGGGAATCTTATCGATGGGGGTGCGAGCGGGTGTGGGAGTATCTGCGTGGCGAGGGGTGTGTTGGAAGTGAGGTGTCAGAGTATATGCTGGGGGGATATGTTGGGTGGGCAAAGGAGAGGGGGTTGGAGAGATCGGCGGTGCGAGGGCATCTGGCGGGGTTTGAATTTTTTGCCAGGGCGGTGAGTTGGCATGGCGCGGTGCAGGGGCGCCTGGCTCGGCGGTTAATGCAAGGGTGGGAGCAGGCGCTGCCAATGCGGCGCGATCGGCGGCTTCCGATTACCCATGACTTGCTGCAGCGCTTATGTCACGGGTTGTCGGGGGTGGCGGCATCGCCCTACAAGGTAGTGCTATTTCGGGCAGTATTTTGTTTAGCGTTTTTTGGGGCCTTTCGGGTCGGTGAACTGGCGGCTGATTCGGTGAAGGCAGGTTTGGGTAATTGTTTGCGGTTGCAGCACGTGTGGAGGGAGCCGGGGCGCATTCGTGTACTGTTGGTCAAGTCCAAAACTGACCAAAAGGGTAAGGGTTTGTGGGTGGTGCTGGGGAGTATCGGGGGACTAACTTGCCCTGTAGCTGCCCTTGAAGACTACTTGGCTGTATGCCCGGGTGGTGGCGAAGGGCTGTTCGTGCATGAGAACTCTTCATCCGTGACCAGGTATCAGGTGACGGCGGTTTTGCGCATGGCCCTGCGCAGGATCGGTGAAGATCCGGGGTTGTTTTCGGCTCACTCTTTTCGCATTGGCGCCTCCACCAGTGCGGCTGCGGCGGGTCTGTCAGGGGAACATATCCAGAGTATTGGCCGATAGCGATCTAAGGCGTTTCGAGGTTATGTGCAGCTGTGAGACGCCCTTTAGGGTTGGGGGGGGGGTTATTAATGCTGTTATTTTCTGTTGCAGGTGTGGGGTGGATGGAGAGGGGCTGCTGGATGATGGGACACTCCTTTGTCTTTTGGGCTGGTCAGAGAGCAGCAGTGCGGCCTATCGGAGCGAATCTTGGGCTGGACCCAGCTGAGGTGGCGATTTCATGGCTGGGTGAGCGGGGGCTGAGGTGGACTCAACTGCTGCCCTTGCTTCGTCGTCATCTGCGGGTTCGAGGGCCGCCAGCGGTCGTGCTGGTGCATCTTGGAGGCAACGATTTGGCGGAGTGGTCTTGCAAGCAGCTGATAAGTGCGGCAAAAAAGGACTTTATGACTCTGCTTCATTTGCTGGACAGAGCCATCTTGATTTGGTCGGACATTATCCCGAGGCCGTCGTCCTGGAGCCAGCGGAGATGGTCCCGTGGACTGACCAAGATAAATCGGCAGATTGGGAGGTGGGTCTGCGAAAAAGGGGGGTATCAGGTGCAGCATGCGTGGGTTGATGTGGACTGTACAGGGTTGTATAGGGCGGATGGTGTGCACCTCTCGCCAGTGGGGATGGACTTGCTCTTGAACGACTGGCAGGAGGTGTTGGAGAGAGTCTTTCGGGGTGGCCACACTGGTCGCAGCTTGTTGTAGTTTGGGGGGGCGGCACAGGTAAAGTTCCCAGTGCCGGTGGCGGGATCCCGGAGGTTTCCGTGGTCCGGAGCCTTAGGCGACTCGGGATGGGGGCGGGGTGCCTTCGACCCGGACTACCCCTGGAAGACTTTTGCTAGTAATATGGCGAAGTCGGATAGGGGTGGTCGGAACGTTGCCGGTGGTGTGACCATGGCTGCAGCGGAGGCGAGGTCGCTTTGCTAATAGCATGGCTGGTGACGCATCGCTCCGCTGGGGGGGGTTGTGGGATCATTGTTCCTGTTATGGTTTGGATGTTGTTTGAAATAAAGCTGCGACCAGTTGTCACCATACTTGGCTATCGGTGTAATTTGTGGGAAGAGTAAAAGAGAAAAGTTGTTGGAAGTAGGGGGTAGGGGTCTGGGGGGGGGAAAAGCAAGGTTATAAGCAAAGGGTGAGCGCCGGGTCTGGCGACCCGGTTAGAATAAAGGCGCGGGCAGGGTCCCGGCACCTGCTCGTAACCGGGTGCTCTGCCTGGCGCGGGACCCTGCTCGTGCACGGGGGGTGAATGGGTGCCACGGCGGGCTGTGCACGCGGTGCGGGTTTTAAATCGATTGGCTCCGCTCGGGTAGGGGAGCGAGCGGAGCCAATCAGGGGGCAGGCTGCCATGTGCTCTGGCGTGCGCGATACTGGCCAGAGCACAGGCAGTTTGGCGGGAGGCTCGGCAGCCCACCCGCCCACCCAGCCTTTGGGTTGCGGGGCTGGTGTTGGGGTGTCGCAGCTGGGGGGGTTGAGGTGGGATCCCGGAGGTTTCCGGGGTCCAGAGCCTTAGGCGACCCGGGACGGGGGCGGGGTGCCCTCGACCCGGACTACCCCTGGAAGACTTTTGCTAGTAATATGGCGAAGTCGGATAGGGGTGGTCGGAACGTTGCCGGTGGTGTGACCATGGCTGCAGCGGAGGCGAGGTCGCTTTGCTAATAGAATGGCTGGTGATGCATCGCTCCGCTGGGGGGGGTGTTGTGGGATCATTGTTCCTGTTATGGTTTGGATGTTGTTTGAAATAAAGCTGCGACCAGTTGTCACCATACTTGGCTATCGGTGTAATTTGTGGGAAGAGTAAAAGAGAAAAGCTGTTGGAAGTAGGGGGTAGGGGTCCGGGGGAGGGGGGGAAAGCAAGGTTATAAGCAAAGGGTGAGTGCCGGGTCTGGCTACCCGGTTAATGGTTCTCCTCTTATCTAAATAATAGAACCCAAAATGTAAGAATAGACAATCAAACTTCTGCTTCATACAAACTTGAAACGGGTTTACCACAAGGATCAGCGCTATCAGCACTGCTATTTAACATATACATAAAACCAGTTTGCAAAATCTTTAAAAAATTTGGTGTACTCTATCATCTATATGCAGATGATATCATGATGTACATCCCGTTCACAATCCCCAACTTACCGATGCAACTCCTGTCAGATTGCTTCAATGAAACCACATCCTGGCTAAATGCCCATAATCTCCAAATAAACCACTCTAAAACTGAAGTGCTAATTGTTACTAAAAACCAATCCTATACTCCCCCAACACACATAACGCTTCAAAACCAAGAAATTAAAATAAAAAACGAAGTAAGATATCTAGGAGTTATTCTAGATAAACATCTTACATTGGATACCCATATTAGAAATACCACAAAGAAAATCTATTTCAAGCTTAAAATCCTTAAACAACTAAGACCCCTGGTATACATACAAGATTTTATCAACATAATTCAAGCCACCATAACCCCCCACTTTGACTTTGCTAATCTAATTTTATTAGGTACAACAAAACAAAACATTAAAAGAATTCAACTTGCGCAGAATTCATCTTGCGGATAATAACGAAAGTACACTCACATCAACATATAACACCAATACTAGCATCCCTTCACTGGCTGCCAATACAAAGTAGGATAGTATACAAAACATTAATAATAAATAAGGGCGCAGGCACGGTCCCGGGGCCCGCAGGTAACCTGGTGCCCAGCCCAATGCGGGACCCGGTTCGCGCCTCGGAGGAGCGCCTGAAGGGGAGGGGGGTGGGGGGGTTGTGAGCGGGCGTCGGGGCAGCGTGGCTATTGGCCGTGAAAGAGAGAGCATTTTTGAATTCATTGGATCCCCCATCCGCGTGCGCGCGTGGGGGATCCGCTGGCATGTGCGGGTATGCGCGCGAGCCTTTCGGCATCGTGGCCCATGCGAAGCGCACGCTGCCAGCTTCTGCTCCTGAGGCCATTGGCGTCGGGGCCATCGTAGAAGATCGACTCGCAGGCTTGAGGGTACCGGGCGACAAGGTCGGCACCGCAAGTTCGGCGGCGTCGGAGTTTGCATCCTGACTGGACACGCGGCGGTGTCCAGCGCCGGGAGAGACAGGCGAGTTCAGGCTCGAGAGGGGGTGAGGATTGGGTCCCGGGAGGCCTCGGCGTTCGATTATTAAAAAAAAAATAATAATAAAAAAATAAATAAAATCTATAGGAATAGGATCGGGGGAGAACAAGCTTAATAGCTGTACTGTCTAGCTGCCCATACGCCGAATAGCGCTAGAGGCCAGTCTACACGATGCCTCCAGGCAGGGCAGGCCGCGGATGTGGGTGGGGGGTGGAGAGGGCTAGGCTGACCAGGCCACGGCTGGGCCGGGGGGGGGGTTGGAGGGTGCGGCTGGAAGGGGGGACATGCAGCGGGGATGCTCGGTGAGCCGGGAGCCGCAACCAGTCAGGGGCCAGGCAAGGGGACCGGCCACTAGGGCGAGGGCTGGCCGCAGAGCAGGAGGGCAAGGTAGGGGGGGGGGTGAACTACTAGGAAGGGGGCTAGAGCTGGGCTGGGGGCAGGATGAAGGCCTGGGGATCAAGCAGGGGGGCAATGATGGTAGGGTGGGGATTGGGGCGCAGGGGGGTGCCACATCAAGCCCTGTGGGGGGCGGTGCACCGGTACACTGTTTGGGGAGCCAGGACATAGTACCTGGTGGTGCCTCAGTTCGGGAAGGGGCATCGGCTGGCGCGGAGGTGGGTCCATCGGCCGCGTGTGGCTCTGGGGGGATGCCGGGGTTTCTCCCTGGTGGACGGACTTTCGAATGGGAGAGGTGGTTGGCGGGGGGGGGGGGCAAGGCCCGTCAGCGGCGGATTGGGCAAGGGCCTGGCAACCAGCCTGGTCCGCCTGTTTTTCTCCCCAGGTTTTTCCCTTTCTTTCTCCACAGGTTCCATACCTTCCGTCGCAGGGACCGGTGCAAGGAATCAACAGCCCTCAACAGCGGCACATGGATGCCCGCGGAGCCGAGATGCACCTCAGAGCGGAGGCCAGTCCGGTGCCACAGAATTGGAATGGACAGCGTGGGGGCGCAGAGCAGGCACAAGGATCGAGTACACAGACAGGGACTGAAGAGTCAGCAGCGGGTGAGTTGTTGTTGGAGGACGGGGCTGAGAGGGGGGAGGCGCGAGGACAGAGAAAGCAGGCAAGGCGGCGCGGAAGCGGAAGCACTCATGCCAGCGGAGGAGAGCGTCTGACTAGTCGTCCTCGTCATCTTTGGAGTCGTCGGGATCATCGTCAGATGGTCCGGGCACGGGTTCGGAGGCGCGTGAATCCGTGAAGGCAGGGACACACCAGAATGTCGTGACTTTATCGGAACTCTGGGAGGGGGTGCCGAAGAAGTTGCATCGGAAAATTCGGAAGCGGAAATATATTGATAATTTCCGTCTCTTGGAAGGTCGTAAGCGTTCGGGCGACAGTAAGAAGAAGCGGAAAGAGGACGAGAAGGCGGGCAGGGTTCGGAAGGTATCCAAGACGGTCGTGAACTGGGTTCGGGCATTTTTGCGTCTCGCTAGCATATGGGGGCAACATCGCCCGGGCCAGTACGGCATGATGCTGGCTTATGCGGATACCATTCTCAAGGCTTCCCAGACCCACGAGGGGTGGGCCTGGTTGAATTATGATGAGAAGTTTTGGGATAAAATGGAGGAAAACAAGTCGTTGACCTGGGCAACTCAAGACATCAATTTGTGGCTTACACAAATGTCGGTGCGGGCGGCTTTAGGGGGGGGGGGTTGGGGAGGGGTGGCTCGAGTGTTAACATAGGGACAGGTTGTTCCTTTCGGGGTGGGGTGTCCTCCGCACCTGGCAGAGGGGTGTCGGGTATCGTCGGGGACGTCTGCTGGCGGTTCAACAGATCAGCGTGCCCTTTCCCAGATTGCAAATTCAGGCACGCCTGCTCAGCGTGCGGCGCCGGCCACCCTGCGTCCAAATGCATTAAAAAAGGTCCCCTGGGGGCGGCCTTGCCTGCCGGGAAGACAGCGGGGGGTGTTTGACGTGGCCCCTACACCAATAAAAGTGGACGCATTGAGACGGTGGCTGCAGGGTTACCCGAGTCCCCGTGTACGACGAATGTTATTATTAGGGTTTCAGTTTGGTTTTGTTATACCGGTTGGAGGGATGGTGGCGACCTCGGCCGTGAGGAATTCCCCATCGGTTAGGAGGTATCCGGCAATAGTTGAAGAGAAGGTTGCGATCGAGTTACAGTTGGGCAGGATGGCGGGGCCTTTTCAGCAACCTCTGTATCGAGATTTTGTGGTGTCCCCGGTTGGGATTATACCAAAGAAAGATCCGGGGAAGTTTTGTTTGATCCAGAATTTATCCTCTCCTCTGGGGGATTCAGTGAACGATCACATACCACGCAAATGGTGTACGGTCCGCTATGCGTCATTTGACAGGGCGGAGGAGCTGGTTAGGCGGGCTGGGCCTGGCGCGCTGATGGCAAAGGTTGATATCGAATCAGCGTTTCGTCTATTGCCAGTGCATCCCTCGGCTTTTCGTTTCTTAGGTTTTCAATTGAGTGGGAGTTTCTATTTCGATAAATGCATCCCTATGGGTTGCTCGGTATCCTGTGCCTACTTTGAAAAATTCAGCACCTTTTTGCAATGGGCAGTGTTGCGATTGGTTGGTAGAGGTGAGGTAGTGCACTATTTGGACGATTTTCTCTTTGTTGGTCCAAGCGGGTCCCCGGCTTGCTGGGAGCTACTTGAGGGCTTCAACACTTTAGCGGGACAGTTGGGTGTACCGCTGGCGGAGCAGAAAACGGTCAGGCCATGTTCAAGACTTACCTTTTTGGGTGTCGAGTTGGATTCTGATCAGATGGTTGCGCGCCTGCCAGTGGAGAAGGTCGTGCGGTTGCGGGTCCTAGTGGCTAATGCCCTGGCTTCCGCGAAGTTAACACTGAAGGAGATGCAGGCATTGATCGGATCCTTGAACTTTGCATGTAAAGTGATTCCAATGGGGCGGGTATTCTTGCGGCGTCTGGCGGCAGCAACGGCTGGGGCGAGGAAACGGCACCATCGTATCAGGCTTCCCAAAGAAGTCAAGGACGATCTGAGAGTCTGGGGCACCTTTTTGAAGGATTTTAATGGTACCTCGGTTATTAAAGAGGTGGTGTGTTCGAGCGAGGACTTTCAGCTTTACACTGATGCGGCAGGAGGTGTTGGTCTGGGTATTTACTTCCAGGGGGCGTGGTGTGCAGAGCGATGGCCGGAGCATTGGCGGGACAGTGGTTTGTTGCAGAACATCACATTTTTGGAGCTTTTCCCGATGCTTGTGGCGTTGGAGTTGTGGCCGGATAGATTGCGTAATCGTAGGTTGTTGTGGTGGTGCGACAATATGGCGGTGGTGGGCGTGGTGAATTGCTTCACTCCGAGATGTCTGCGGGTGGCAGGGCTGATGCGAGCCATAGTTCTTGACTGTTTGCGTTTAAATTTAGTGTTGAAGGCGCGTCACATTCCAGGTAATACTAATGCAATCACTGATGCTCTTTCTCGTTTGCAGTGGGAGCGCTTTTGACAATTGGCACCAGAGGCGGAGGCGGAAGGGAGAGAGGTCCCCTTGAGCTTGTGGAGCTTTGGCCAGCAGAGATGAAGGAACTGCTGCGGAGTTCGGTAGCCGAGAATACCTGGGAGGCGTATCGAAGAGGCTGCGGAATGGTGGTAGCTTTTTTGCGGGAACGTGGTTGGCAGCCTGGTGCTGTCTCGGATCATGTGTTGGGGCAGTATATAATATGGGCAAAGCGCCAGGGATTATCCAGATCTGTGGTGAAGGGACACATCGCGGGTTTCGGGTTTTTTATGAGAGCTGTCGGGTGGGGCTCGGTTGGTGGTGGGTTTATGGTTTGGTGGCTGCTCCACGGTTGGGAGCGGTTGAGGCCGTCCCCACCGGATGCGAGGCAGCCGATTTCCCATGCATTACTCATGAGGCTGTGCGACGAATTGCCAGCTGTCACGGAGTCGCCTTACGAGGCGGTGCTATTCCGGGCGGCGTTTACGTTGGCCTTCTTTGAGGCGTTTCGGGTCGGGGAGTTGGTGGTGAATTCTAAGAAGGCTGGGTTGGGTGCCAGTTTGCGTCTCCAGCACACCCAGCTGGGAAGGGAACAATTAAAGGTACTGCTGACGAAATCCAAGACGGATCAGGGGGGTAGGGGAGCTTGGGTGATACTCAATGCAATAGGCGGTCCCACTTGCCTAGTTTCGGCAATGCGGGACTACTTGCAAGTGCGCCCTAGGGTGGGGGGCGGACTGTTTGTGCACGAAAATGCGCAATTTCTGACGCGCTTTCAATTTTCGGTGGTGTTACGGAAAGTGCTGGATTCCCTGGGCGAGGTAGCGGCGCAATTTTCGGCGCATTCCTTTCGTATCATGGCGGCGTCCAGCGCTGCGGAGTTGGGGCTCAGGAATAGGCAGATACAAAGTATAGGTCGGTGGCGGTCTAGAGCATTCCAGGGCTATGTACGTGTATAGGATTGGGGGACAGAATGGGGGGGGGTCTTACTAACTCTTGATTTCTTTTTCAGATGAGGGACATGGTGTACGGGAATGTTGGATGATTGGGCTGAAACCCGAGCGGCAGTCCGGCCGGTTGGGATCAATCTAGGATTCGATCCGGCAACGTTGTCGGTTTCATGGCTGGGCGTGCAGGGGCTACGGTGGACGCAGATGCTGCCCTTGCTTCGACAACAGATGCAACTTGGGAGTCTGCCGGAGATTCTGCTGGTGCATCTTGGGGGCAACGAAGTGTCATCATGGACTTGCAAGCAGTTGATCAACGCGGCAAAGAAAGACTTGGCAGTGGTGCTGAGTTGGTGTGAAGGGGTGGTCGTGATCTGGTCGGACATTGTACCTAGACCAGCTTGCTGGGGACAGCGGAGATGGTCCAGGGGGTTGACGAAAATAAATTGTCAAATTGGGCGGTGGGTTTGTGAAAGGGGGGGTTATCAGGTCCAGCACCCATGGGTCAAGGTGGGCTGTGCAGGTCTCTACCGGGACGATGGAGTTCACCTATCCCCGGTGGGAGTAGACCTGCTACTTAATGACTGGCAGGAAGCCTTGGAGAAAGTGGTGTGGGACGGCAGAACTGGTCGCAGATAAGTGGTGGGGGGGCGGCACAGGCGGGTAATGTGCCTGTGCCGGTGGCGGGGTCCCAGAGGTTCCGGGATCCGGAGCTGTAGGCCATTTGGGCGAGGGCGGGGTGCCCTCGACCCGGTTAAACCCTGGTCGGCTTGTGCTACTGAGACGGCCAAGTCGGGGAAGGTTCTTGGCAATTGGCCGGTACCTTGACTGTCCTGGGACGGCGGCGAGGTCACCTTGCTAATCATATGGCTGGTGGCCAATCGTGCCGCAGGACATGGGGTCGCTTGTTTACTGTTCTGTTTGTTAACAGTTGGCTGTTGTGAATAAAGCTGCGACCAGTTTACGCCAATCCCGGTCTCTTGTGATTATTGGCGATTGCCATGTAGGTCATGACCGATCAGCGGATGGCCTAATGGGGGTGGAGGGGGGAGTGCAGTTGGGGAAGGGTAGGTGTGATTAGATGGCAAGGACGAGCAGTGGGTCCGGCTACCCGGTTACTGCATTTAAAACTCTAAATGATATGGCCCCAATCACCCTAAGTAACTTAATCAGTAAAGAACATTCAAAATCTACTCAAAGACAAGGACAAGTAAATAAACTAAAAACTCCCAAAGACTTCATAAAAGCAAATAAACTTACAAACAACAGAGCTTTTTCACATGCAGCTCCAACAATCTGGAACTCCCTCCCAGATGATCTAAGAATGTTAACCGAGATCATTGAATTTCGCAAAAAATTGAAAACCCATCTATTTACTAAGCATTACAACAATACAGATCATCCCTCAATAGATTTAGATAAAGGCTAACCAGTTTTTTGTCTAATATGTCCCAATGACCTAAACATACAAATCTATATAGCTGAAACTGTACTTTGCACAATGCTTAAGCCCTACATAATGTGTATCTGTATATAATGTATATAGTTTGCACTGTTCCGTGCTGTTCAGTTTTAACATTTGTTGTTTACTTATTTTATTGCTTTTGGTTATATGTTACATGTAAAACAAACTCTGCTTTGTTAATTGTTGTTTATTGTGAACCGCAACTGATCTATGGAAGATGCGGTATATAAATGATTGTTAAATAAATAATAATAATAATAATCATGGGCATGAGATTGATGTGATCTACCTAGATTTCAGCAAAGCCTTTGATACTGTTCCTCATAGGAGGCTTATCAATAAACTGAACAGCCTGGCAATGGATCATAAAGTGGTGAACTGGATCAGAAATTGGTTGACTGACAGACGACAGAAGGTGATGGTAAATGGAACTCACTCGGAAGAAAGGAAGGTGATTACTGGTGTGCCTCAGGGATCGGTCCTGGGACCGGTACTGTTCAATGTATTTGTGAGTGATATTGCTGAAGGACTGAATGGAAAAGTTGGTCTTTTTGCAGATGACATGAAAATTTACAACAGATTGGACTCCCCGGTGGGAGTGGATAACATGAGGAAAGATCTACAAAAGCTTGAAGAATGGTCTAATGCTTGGTAGTTAAGATTTAATGTGAAGAAGTGCAGTGGCATGCACTTGGGAAGCAGAAATCCAAGGGAACTCTATGCAATATGGGGTGAGAGGCTGGTGTGCACGGACCAGGAGAAGAACCTCGGAGTGAATGTTTCTGAGGATCTCAAGGTAGCGAAACAGTATGACAAGGTGGTGGCCGAAGCCAGAAGGATGCTGGGTTGCATACAGAGAGGAATTACTAGCAGTAAGGAGGCCTCACTTGGAATATTGTGGAATATTGTGTTCAGTTCTGGAGACCATATCTCGCAAAGGATATAAAAAGACTGGAAATGGTTGAGGGGAAGGCGACCAAAATGATTTGGAGCCTGCATCAGAAGAAACATGAGAAGAAGACCTAAATATATATACTCTAGAGGAGGAAGGGACAGGGGAGATATGATACAGGCCTTTAAAAACTTAAGAGTATTAATGAACAAATAAACCTTTTTCAAAGGCAGGAAACTGCAACACTAGAGGGCTTAACATGAAGCTGCAAAAGGGTAAACTGAAAGGCAACATCAGGAAATACTTTTTCACTGAAAGGGTGATAGATGCTTGTAATGCCCTCCTGATAAAAGTGGTGGGGCAAATACAGTGACAGAATTCATAATGACATGGGATAGTCACAGAGGATCAGTTTATAGCAACAAGATAAAATCAAAATAACATTAAATGTCACTGCTATCTCAACAAATAGGAGTGTCCTGCACAGAGCGGTGGGTATACCCCTAGACAGGGGCATGGGGACAGGGCCGGCCCGTCCATTGAGCGAGAATGTTGTTCGCACAGGGCCCCGCGCTTCAGGGGGCCCCGCGCGAACCATATTCTCGCTCAATGGACTGCTGCAGAGGGAGCCGTGGAAGCCCACGAGAAGCCCCGGCTCCCTCTGCACAGCCCGCCAGCGTGAAGAGCCTTTACCTTCACGCTGGCGGCTGTTTCAATGAAGCCACGAATGCCTCGAGAGGTTAAAGGGCATTGCCTTTAACCTTTCCCGGCATTCGCGGCTTCATTGAAACAGCCGCCAGCGGGAAGGTAAAGGCTCTTCACGCTGGCGGGCTGTGCAGAGGGAGCCGGGGCCTCGCACGGGCTTCCCAGGCTCCCTATGCAGCCCCTTAGACGGCGCGGGGCTGTTCGGGGGGGCGGCTAGGACTGGATGGGCTGTGATGGGGGGGTGGGAAACGGACTGGAAATGGGCTGTGATGGGGGGGGAACGGACTGGAAATGGGCTGTGATGGGGGAGACTGAAAATGGGCTGGGATGGGGGAAACAGACTGGAAATGGGCTGTGATGGGGGAGGGGAACGGACTGGACATGGGCTGTGATGGGGGGAGGGAAACGGACTGGAAATGGGCTGTGATGGGGGGAGACTGAAAATGGGCTGGGATGGGGGAAACAGACTGGAAATGGGCTGTGATGGGGGAGGGGAACGGACTGGAAAGGGGCTGTGATGGGGGGGAAACAGACTGGAAATGGGCTGTGATGTGTAGGGGGAGAATGGACTGGAAATGGGCTGTGATGGGGGGAGGACTGCAAATGGTCTGTGATGGGGGGGATAGGACTGGAAATGGGCTGTGATGGGGGAGGACTGCAAATGGTCTGTGATGGTGGGGGAATAGGACTGTAAATGGGCTGTGATGGTGGGGACGGACGGACTGAAAATGGGCTGGGATGGGGGAAACAGACTGGAAATGGGCTGTGATGTGGGGGGAACAGACTGGAAATGGGCTGTTATGGGGGGAACGGACAAAATGGGCTGGGATGGTGGTAACAGACTGGATATGGGCTGTGATGGGGGGGAGAACGGACTGGAAATGGGCTGTGATGGGGGGGGAAACGGACTGGAAATGGGCTGTGATGGGGGGGGACTGAAAATGGGCTGGGATGGGGGAAACAGACTGGAAATGGACTGTGAGGGGGGAGGGGAACAGACTGGAAAAGGGCTGTGATGGGGTAAACAGACTGGAAATGGGCTGTGATGGGGGGGAGACTGAAAATGGGCTGGGATGGGGAAACAGACTGGAAATGGGCTGTGATGGGGAGGGGAACGGACTGGAAATGGGCTGTGATGGGGGGGGGAAACAGACTGGAAATGGGCTGTGATGTGGGGGGAGAACGGACTGGAAATGGGCTGTGATGGGGGAGGACTGCAAATGGTCTGTGATGGGGGGGATAGGACTGGAAATGGGCTGTGATGGGGGGAGGACTGCAAATGGTCTGTGATGGTGGGGGGGATAGGACTGGAAATGGGCTGTGATGGTGGGGACGGACGGACTGAAAATGGTCTGGGATGGGGGAAACAGACTGGAAATGGGCTGTGTTGGGGGAACGGACAAATTGGGCTGGGATGGGGGGAAACAGACTGGAAATGGGCTGTGGTGGGGGGGGAGAACAGACTGGAAATGGGCTGTGATGGGGGGAACGGACTACAATTGGGCTGTGATGGTGGGGAGGATAGGACTGCAAATGGGCTGTGATGGTGGGGGGGAATGGACGAAATGGGCTGTGATGGGGGAACTTGGACTGGAAATGGGCTGATGAAGAGCTGGATTAGGACTGGAAATGGGCTGATGGGGGATGGAATAGGGTGAAGTGGGCTGACGAGGGGGCTAGGATTGGAAATTAGCTGATGGGGGAGCGTGGAGGAAATGGGCTGATGAGGGACTGGAATGGAACTGGAAAAGAGCATATGGGGGCTAGGACTGGAAATGGGCTGATGAGCTAGGATAGGACTAGAAATGGGCTGATGGGGGGAACGTAGACTGCAAATGGGTGATGGGCTGGAATAGGACACTGGAAATGGGCTGATGGGGGCTGGAATTGGACTGGAAGTGGGCTGATGGGGAGCTTGGAGTGGAAATGGGCTGATGGGGGGCTGGAATGGAAATGGAAAACAGCATATGGGAGGCTAGGACTGGAAATGGGCTGATGTGGAAGCTTGGGAGACTGGGACTAGAAGGGGGCAGATGCTGGGTGGGTCTAGAACTATAAAGGAGCTGATTTTGGGGGAGGACTAGAAAGGGATGGGAAATGAGAATGGAGAGGGGAAAATATATTTTGTGTGGGAGGGAAGAAAAGTCTACGAAGGGCCGGGTATTGGAAGAGTAAGTGTAGATTGAGAATGGAAGGGTGAAATTTGAGTGGATGATAAAGCAATAAGGAAAGAAATGGAGGAAAGAGCAAAAGGGGAAAGATCAGTATGTTAAAGCAGATATAGAGAAAAAATTTGGAAAAAAATCTAAAAGAGAAGAAAGGAAAATGGATAGCTCGCAGAAGACACAAAGAAACCAGAAGAAAGTGACTGGAGCAATTGCAACTGAAAAGAAAATGCACAAGCAACAAAAGGTAGAAAAATACTTTTTTATTTTGAATTTATTAACTGGAATATATCAGCTCTGGGAAATGTGCATTGTTAACATCTTTTGTGTTTTGTTTAGTACAAGAGGAAATTAATTTATAGTTTTATTTCTCCAGTGTTGTTGTACATCCCAAGTTTGGCTTTTGGGGTTCCCAGTTTAATTATTGTCTTCCTATTTCTAAATTGTGATCCCTTGTTCTTTGGTGACGGTCTATATTCTGCATTTTAACCAAGCTGAGGTATTCTGTTCATGTAGTTTCCATTTGACCATGTCACTTGTTCTCTTTCCCCAGTAGGAGATGCATTGGTATTCTCTGAGATGTATTGCTTTAATATTTGCAGTGTTGCCTTTTGATAGGTAGGGTTTGGTGCTTTGTGAGTCCTGGCAGAGCTGTTATGATATGGTGGATTTGCTATGAGTTCTAAAAGGTCAGTGTTTATAGTACTTCCTAATGGACCTGGTGGTTGGCACTGGAATATAGTAATGTAGAAATTGATTAGTCTTTCTTTATCCAGACACTCATTAAGAAGCATGTTTACTAAAAATGCATGTTAACATTATGCACGTATTTATGCAAATGAGGCTCCCTATGCAAATGAGGCCCCGCAATTAATCTCCGCACATGGGGAGGAGTGATTTGCATGAAGCGGCAGGTACATCTACTCTCACCACCTTGCTGGGCAGACCAGATGGACTATGATGGTCTTTATCTGCCGTCGTATGCTATGTTATTATGTTACTATAGCTACACAACACGTTTCAATACTTTTTGATCACACCTCGTATCATGAAAAACTGAGCATGCTCAGCTCTTATTTCATGTTGGCTCCTCCTGCTTGCCAGAACTACTAGATTTCAGAAGATAAGGTAAAAGGAGAACGTATTTCCAAGTGAACACTAAGTGGGCATGAAAGAAAGTGACCCAGGGAATAATATGAGTATACTAAGAAGAGAACTAGGATATGACCATTATGACCTCTACGAGTTATGTCCACTTCATATTGTAGATGCTATAGTAGCTGTTCCATACAATCTGCTGCCTCAGTAATGTATGCAGTATTTTTCAGAGAAGGCCATGTTGAAAAAAAACATCAATATGAGGAGAATGCAAGATGTCATGAGTGGGGGGTATCATGGTGGTTTCCTCAGCTCAGGGGTTCTTCTCCTTAAGTCTTCTTCATCACATATTTCTTTTCCATAAATCTGTTCCAGAAAGGATTTAACTCGTATATGGACAAATTTGTCATCAAAAACGTTTCTGATATGACCAATAAATCAGCAAAAAAGGACAAAGCTTTTAAACTAGATAATAGGGGAAAGTCGACAGTCGCCCAAGAGCGCATGGTTCGGAAGAATGTATCCTTGAAGGATACTACCAAAAGCAGAGAGTTTCCAAAAAAAGAGTAAAGTAGCCCAAATGCCCTAGAGTATGGAGCAGATACAGCTTAAAGATCCCAAATTACCCATGTCTACCAATAGCCAGATTAATATGAATAAAATACAGTCTCTAAAATGCTTGTATGCAAATGCTAGAAGTCTAAAAAACAAGAAGGGAGAGTTAGAATATATAGCACTAAATGAGAGATTAGATATGATTGGAATATCAGAGACATGGTGGAAGGGGGACAAACAGTGGGACACTGTGATACCTGGGTACAAACTATCTGGTAATGATAGAGCTGATAAAATTGGTGGAAGGATTGCACTCTATGTTAGAGAGAGCATTGAGTCAGAAAGGATTAAAGTTTTGCAGGAAACAAAATTTGCTGTAGAATCTCTATGGATTGAAATTCCATGTAAAAAGGGGAAGGCGATGGCAGTGGGGGTGTACTATCGACCACCTGGCCAGAATGAACAAATGGAAGATGAACTGCTCAAAGAAATCAGGGAAGCTAACAAAAGTTACAACACAGTAATAAGAATGGGTGATTTCAATTACCCTGGTAGCGACTGGGTCAGTGTCACGGCAGGACATGCTAGGGAGATAAAGTTTCTAGATGAAATAAATGACTGCTTCTTGGAGCAGCTGGTTCATGAACCGACCAGAGGGGAAGCCATATTAGACCTAGCCATATTAGACCTAGTCCAGATCTGTTGCAAGAGATAAGGGTGTTGGGGCCACTTGGCAATAGTGATCACAGCATGATCGCGTTTGATTTATTTAGTGGAGGACAGATAGTAAGGAAATCCACAGTACTACCTTTTAAATTTTGAAAGGGAGACTATGATAAAATGAGGAAAATAGTTAAGAAAAAACTAAAAGGAACAGTTGCAAAGGTTAAAGACTTACATCAAGCTTGGGTGTTGTTGAAAACTACTGTCTTGGAAGCCCAGACCAGCTGTATTCCATGCTTTAAGAAAAGTTGAAGGAAGTCCAAAAAACTGCCAGCATTGTTTAAAGGTGAGGTCAGAGAGGCTGTTGTTGCCAAAAAATCATCTTTCAGGAAATGGAAAAAAGAACCAAACGACGAAACCTGGAAACAGCACAAGCACTGGCAAGTCAAATGCAAGGCATTGATAAGGCAGGCAAAGGGAGAATTTGTGAGGAAGCTTGCTGCGGAAGCAAAAACACAAAATAAAGACTTTTTCAAGTACATTCGTAGCAAAAAAACTGTGAGAGAGTCAGTTGGTCCATTAGATGATAGAGGGGTTAAAGGGGCACTAAGAGGTGACAAGGCGATAGCGGAGAGACTGAATGAATTCTTTGCTTTGGTCTTTACTGAGGAAGATGTAGGGATGTTACCCATGACTGAAGTGGTATTTAAAGGTGCAGAAGAATTGAAGGAAATATTGATACATCGGGAAGACGTATTACAACTATTAAATAAACTCAAGAGTAGCAAATCACCTGGGCTGGATGGTATATATCCAAGGGTGTTGAAAGAACTGAAATATGAGATTGCAGACCTGCTAATAGTAATCTGTGAATTTTCATTCAAATCATCTGTATCTGAAGATTGGAAGATCGCCAATGTAACGCCAATTTATAAAAAGGGTTCCAGGGGTTATCCGTGAAACTACAGACTGGTGAGCCTGAAGTCAGTACCGGGAAAAATGGTAGAAACCATCATAAAGAACAAAATTACTCAGCATGTAGATAGTCATGGCCTAATGGGAGACAGCCAACATGGCTTTAGACAAGGAAGATCTTGTCTTACTAATCTGTTATGTTTTTTTGAAGGTGCGAATAAACAGGTGGACAAAGGTGAGTCGGTTGATATAGTGTATCTGGACTTTCAGAAAGCCTTTGACAAGGTCCCTCATCAGAAACTTTTGGCAAAACTAAAGGGTCATGGGATAGGAGGCAGTGTAATATTGTGGATCAGGAATTGGTTAAAAGATAGAAAGCAGAGGGTAGGGCTAAATGGCCAATTTTCCCAATGGAGAAAGGTGAATAGTGGTGTACCCCAGGGATCTGTGCTGGGTCCGCTGCTTTTTTATTTATTTATTTATTTATGCTATTTTAACAAACAATACAAGAAACACCTGTATATAGAAATCAAAATCCAATCATCCTGAATTTAACATAGGAATATAAATCAATAAGAATACAGAAAGAGACGGATTATTCATTAGACCTCAACAAGCTAGTTTTGTATCATCTAGGCTAGTTTTGAGACAGGATCCTTCTCTTAATCCTCCTATGAGTAGCTCCCCTGTCGAGGAGAGCTAAGGTGGTTAGGTTTAGTTTACCACTCTGGAGTCTGCATTTATTTCCTTCAATTGCTGTATGTACAAAATTATCTTTTGATTTGTGATACATCTTGCCCCATTTTTGAGGTCTAATGAATAATGGGTCCGCTGCTTTTTGATATATTCATAAATGACATGGAAAAGGGAATAATGAGGATCTTGATAAATTGGAAGACTGGGCATCCAAATGGCAGATGAAATTTAATGTGGACAAGTGCAAAGTTATGCACCTAGGGAAGAACAACCCAAACTATGATTACACGATGCAAGGTTCCACATTAGGAACCACCACCCAGGAAAAAGATTTAGGAATCATTGTGGATAAAATGTAAAAACCCTCAGCCCAGTGTGCAGCGGTGGCCAAGAGAACAAATAGAATGCTAGGTATCATAAGGAAAGGAATGGAATAAAACAAAAGATATTATAATGCCTCTATATCGTTCCATGGTGAGACCGCATCTTGAATATTGTGTGCAATTCTGTTCGCCGTATCTTAAAAAGGATATAGCGTTATTAGAAAAGGTTCAGAGAAGAGCCACCAAAATGGTAAAGGGGATGGAAGGATACTCCTATGAAGAAAAGCTAAAAAGGTTAGGGCTCTTCAACCTGGAAAAGAGATGGCTGAGGAGAGATATGATAGAAGTCTATAAATTAATGAATGGAGTGGAACGGGTAAACGTAGATTGATTGTTTGCATTATCAGAATATAGAAAGACTAGAGGACATGCAATGAAGCTACAGGGTAAACTATTTAAGACTAATAAAAGAAAATATTTTTTCACTCAACAAGGGGAGGAGTGGCCTAGTGGTTAGGACAAGGTATTTCGGGCCGGAGGGCCGGGGGTTCAAGTCCCACCTGGGGACAGCAATCTCAGGCCGGAGGGACTGGGATTTCTAGTCCTATAGGCACTCCTTGTGGTCTTGGGCAAGCCACTTAACCCTCCATTGCCCACGTTCCCTGTAAGTATTAGCGTATGTGTGTCATATCCCCTCATGTTAAATGTATCTCCCAATTGACCGCTTTGACCCGGTGAAAAGCAGGATATAAATACAGCTCAAATAAAAATAAAAAAAATAAAAAACATGTAATCAAATTCTGGAATTTGTTACTGGAGGATGTAGTAAAGGCTATTAGTGTAGCTGGGTTTAAAAAAGGTTTGGACAAGTTCCTGGAGGAAAGGTCCATAAACCATTATTAAGAAGGGACCCAGGATATCAATGCTTGACCCGGTACAAGCATTGTGGAACCTCTGTCTTTTGGGGAAACTGCTAGGTACGTATGACCTAGATTGGCCACTGTTGGAAACAGGATACTGGGCTTGATGGACCTTGGTCTGACCCAGTATGGCATATCTTATGTTCTTATAAAGACAAAATATGGCTTGTAGATCCAAAAATGGCAAACTAACCTGCAAATGTTCCAGGGATGAGTGAAACTTTCATTCAGCAACTCATGGTAGTGGTTGTCCAGGCTCTAGACCAGAAAATTAAAAAAAAAAATCTGAACAATTGGAATTGATGGCGTATGCAGGCCACATGGCCAAGATAGAGCAGCAAGTGTTGGAGACAGGATTGTGTGGAAGAGACTTTGCAGAAACAGACCACTTTACAAAGTTCTTTGGCGAAATGATGAAGTTGAGAACGGCGAAGGTCTGGTGCAAAAGCATTACAGAGAGCTTGTGCAATATGTCAGTAAGCCATCTCATTTATCCAGTTACAAAGAGACAGAACTGGGGACATTCCTGGTACATAGTAGTCTGTTCTGCCCCGCCAAAGTTCCTTAGATAATGCTGGTTGGCCAGATAGCTGTTCTAAAGTTAACCAGACAACTTTGGTTAACCTTTGATCAGATATTGAGCCTGAATGTATTAGAGCTTAATACTTGGATAAAGTTAACTTAACAAAGTTTTTCAGTTAACTCTGTCTGGCAATCTTGGATTTTCAAAATCTCCCTCCTCCACAGTGACTACATAGATTTTATATGGCCCACAGATTGGTCAAACAAAACCTGTTTATCCTGGAAGTCAAATTTCAGTTTAGCCATACAGTTCTGATAGTCTGCACTTTCTGGTTGAACTTTATTGGACAAGTCCAATTGTAGAAACTGCTGTCCTTTAACTAGGGGCTTGATGGTCCTTGGTCTGACCCAGTATGGCATATCTTATGTTCTTATGTTCTTATAGTTATTCAGTGATCATTTAGGCAGTATTTGGATAAATTTGGTTCAATATCCAGTTAAAGTAATCCAGATAAATGTATCCAATGGTGCATTCAGCATTCTGATGTAGTGATGGGAATGCTTGTGATGCTCTTCTAAGGCAAAGGAGGCATGGAGTAAAAGAGACGCTTCCCTGACCAACAAAAGACAGGTATTCAATCAACCATTTGCCTGGGTGATTCCTGAAGTTACCTGGGCATCTTCCTTTGAATCTTGCTGCATTACTATTGGTATACTTTTATTATTCAGAATTCAGAATACATGGCTGTTGTTGTTTTATGTAAATATTACCAACCTTATAGTGTAAAATGCAAATGGAATGTGTACCTTTGAGTCAGTGCTGACTCCTGGGATACTTAGGCATCATCCCTATGAGTCCTGCCATCCTTCAAAACCTGAAACCCTAGCAGTAATATGTGAGGCTATTGTTAAGGGGTTGATATCATTTTGAGGATGAAAGCCACAGGGCCTGAAAGCCTGGGGATTCTACCTGCTCCTCCCTATCAACCAAGGTGCCAGATGCGAAGAGGCATGGAGCATGGGAGAAATGGGGGTGGAATTTCTTTTTTTTTATATTATATTTTTATTGAATTTGTCATGATTACAAAAGTAAACATTGGAAAAGAACATTCCCTTACATGAAACAGAAAAGAAAATTACAGTTTTAAATATTTTCAGAGGAACAAGCTCAAGAAACCACATTAAATGAGAGACAGCTAGCTAAGCATGCCAAACATCAAGATCCCAATTTTCTTCCCAACCAAACCACTCAAAACAAAACAATATAATAATCTTATTGCGAGCTCTTACCCACCAAAAACTGTTCTAACTGTGACACTTCAGTAAATACATATCTATTACCAAAATAAGTAACAAAGCATTTACAAGGAAATTTTAAATAAAACTGACCTCAGTTACAATGTAAGCCACTTTGATTGAAATGATAAAGCAGTATAAAAAGACTATTAAATAGTGAGACAGGGATGATGCCTGGTTGTTCCTGCTCATAGTAACTTCAGGTCCAAAATGGTGTCCATCACCCCTGGCTGTAATCTTGCCATACTACCACAGGGGTGGGGGAGTTGGGGGTTCTTCTGTGGGGCCCTGCAGGGTGGGAATTGATGTTGGAGGGACAGGGCTTGTGGGGATTGGTATAGGGAGATTGGGGTTTGGGGTTATTGATGTTGGAGGCAGGCATCATCAGGGGTGGGGGTTAATGTCAGGCAGTGGAGATATGGATGCTATCAGGAGCAGTAACTTTAAAAAGCTTCTCCTTTGCACATATGGCAAAATGTGGTATGTTATTTTCCCCACATGCAGCTTTTGGGTACCTAGATGTCTAGACTATGCATCTGTCTCAGATATTTAAAAAAACCCAGGTATAACCTGGAGCATCTGGCCAACTGCATAGTCTAAACCAGGTGCTCTCCATCCAGCTAGCCAGTCAGATTTTCAATATAACTATAATGAATTTGCATGAGATAGATTTGCAAGCACTGCATATCATACATATTCATTGTGCTATCTTGAAAAGGTGACAGAGTTGAGAACCTCTGGTCTAGACATATAGGTGTCTATCTCTGGTGCCCACACATATAAACTATGCAGATACTTTTGTGCTTAGCCAGGCTCCTATACTGTATTCTGGAGTCTTAATTAATTTATCTAAGCTTATATACTACTTTTCTACCAGTCAAAGCAGTGTACATTCAGGTACTGTGTATATATATATTTCCCTTGTCCTCAAAGGGCTCACAATCTATGTTTTTGTACCTGAAACAACAGAAGGTTACATGGCTTGCCCAAGGAGCACATGTGGGACTAGAAACCCCAGTCCTTCCAACCCAAGGTTGCTGTCCTCTATCAGGATTCAAGCTCCTGGCCTTCGGTAACTTGCCCAACCACTAGGCCACACCTTCCTTTAATTAGTTTTTAGCAAACTAAACTTATCAAAATGACTTTTACTGAATGCAGTAACTGGCACCTTAATCCTAGAACAGATTATTTGGAAGATAGGTGCTAGAGCTATCTGTCGCCAGCTCTCTGCACTAGAAAAAAGAAGTGAATCTGCTAAAAGAGGAGCTTGCTTCAATAAAAGGAAACCTCTCCACCAAAAATCATCCTGATACTTTACCAGCACTCCCAAAAAGAATACAGCAACCCAGGAATAGATGGATTGCTGTGGGTCTGGTAGATTAGAGCCTGTGGCAGAGACACCCACTGTTCCACATGACACCACAGCATTATGCCTTTGCTGTATTGGAAAATGATGACAGTCCAGAAATGAAATCCAAATCGGTGCCATAGATGAAGAAAAATACTTGGTGCACATAAAATCCCCAAGGCACCGATAAAACAACTAAAAAAAAAAAAAACCACTACTGTTGAATGAACCCATTGTAAGAGAAGTTAGATTGGGAACACAGCCTGAAGTTCACAAAAAGTTGAAATGTCTTCCGGGATCCATAGCCAGTAGAAATACAAATCAATATTAATTCCCATCAAAGATGAAAGTAAGAATCTGAAAGCTGATGTTATACTCCATCAGGGAACAAATGATCTGGTCCGAAACAGCGCTCTTGCAGTACAGAGATTTCCAGAAGTTGGAGGAGGGTCTGAGGCCCCTGATAAGAATGGTTACACTTTCAGAAGCACTTCCTGTCTATGGAAAGGGGGAAGAAGAATAAGGTTGGATGGACATCTTAAATAAGGTGCTCAAAAGCTGGTGTAAACAGGGTTTAGATAGGTAAGTGACTCTAGCAAAGTTTGGAAAAGCAAAACACTATATTGTAATGATGGCTTGCATCTTCCTATGGCAGGAAGAATGATGCTAAGTGAGATGTTTTGGCAGTATATTGGGGGTGATATCTAGGATGTCACCCCCAACAAAAGCATGATGACAATGGGAAATGTGGAGCCTGATTCATGGAGGGGGATGCCCGGGCCATCCGGACATCCCCGATGAAGACGGGACTGTATAGACCCAATTCTGGTCTGCGGGAATAAAACATTCCTGCAGACCAGAAAGGCAGATGTGGTCCCTTTTCACATAAATTGATAACAAAGAAGTGGGAAACTACCACTTGGTAAGCCTTACCTCAGTGGTGGGAAACGTAATGGAGATGTTGCAGGACTGGATAATAAGCTTTTTATGCTCCACTGGGCTGCAAGATCCAAAGAAATATAGTTTTACCAGCAGCAGGTTATACAGAATGAATTTGATTGATTTCTTTGATTGTGAGAGTAGAGAGATAGAGGACACTCGCTGGATGTGGTGTACTTGGATTTCAGAAAAGTCTTTGATATTATTCCTCATAGGAGGCTTGTAAATAAACTGAGTGGCCTGGAGGTGGATCCGAGGGTATTAACTGGATTAAAATTTGGCTGACTAAAAGATGACAAAGAATGGTGGCAAATGGCATCCACTCAAAAGAAAGAAGGGTGAGAATGGAGTGCCTCAGGGGCTGGTCTGGGAATTGATTCTGTTAAATATCTTTATAAACAATATTGCTGAAGGAAGGGGAAATTTGCCTTTTTGCTGATGACATGTATATTTGCAACAGAGTGGACACCCTCAAAGGAATAAGCAAAATGAGAAGTGATCTACAAAAAACTGAAGACTGGTCAGATACTCCAATACAAAGAAGTACAGAGTGATGCATTTGTGCTGCAGGAGCCCAGTGGAGCTCTAAGCTATAGGAGAGAAGAGACTGATGTGCACAGATGAGTAGAGAGACATTGGGGTGATAATGTCAGAGACCTCAAGGTGGTGAAACAATGTGACAAGGTCAAAGCCAAGGCCAGAAGGATATTAGGCTGCAGAGAGAAGGGTGTAAGCAACAGGAAGGAAGAGGTATAAGGGCTCACTTGGTGTACTATGTTCATTTTTGGAGGCCATATCTCACTAAGGACATAAAGAGGATGAGATCAGTACAGAGGAACGTGAACAAATGGTAAGGGGTCTTCATCAGAAGCTATATCAAAAGAGGCTGGAGACTCTAAATATGTATATCCAACAGGAATAGAGGGGATGGAGGAAATAGGAAACAAACCTTTAAAGACTTGAGAGTTAGTTGAGCATGAAAGAGCCTTTTTGAAATGAAGGGAAGTTCTAGAATTAGACATCATAATATGATGAGGCTACAAGGAGATAGAATCAAGAGCAACAATAGGAAGTATTTCTTCATAGAAAGAGTGGTTGATGTCTGGAATGTTCTCCCGAAGACTGGAAGGAAAGACAGTGCTAGAAGTCAAAAAGAAATGGGATAAACACAGTGGATCCCTAAAGGGCAAGAAGAGGGTAACAAAGAATAGAGTGTCTCAACTCAAAACAGATGTGAAATGACTGTTTTGCTTCTCTTAAGAAATCAGGATGAAAGAAACCTGCACTGTGCAACTGGTACAATCCCCAAATAAAGCATGACATGTAGTACTGCTGTGATAGTTGTACCTAGGGAAAGGCTTCCTGCCTGTACAGCAGGATGCCCGAGACTGGTTACAGAAATAATAATATGCCCCAAGGCACAGCTGGGATAGTTGTAGCTCTGGATGGGCACCCTTAGAACATAAGAGCATAAGATATGCCATACTGGGTCAGACCAAGGTCCATCAAGCCCAGTATCCTTTTTCCAACAGTGGCCAATCTAGGTCATAAGTACCTAGCAGTTTCCCCAAAAGACACAGGTTCCTTAATTCTTGTATTAGGTAAAGCAGTGATATCCTGGGTCCCTTTAAATAATGGTTTATGGACCTTTCCTCCAGGAACTTGTCCAAACCTTTTTTAAACCCAGCTACACTAACATCCTCCGATAACAAATTCCAGAGTTCGATTACACATTGAGTGAAAAACATTTTCTCTTATTAGTTTTAAATAGGTTACCCTGCAGCTTCATTGCATGTCTTCTAGTCTTTTTCTATTCTGATGACGTGAACAATCGATCTACGTTTACCCGTTCCACTCCATTCATTAATTTATAGACCTCTATCATCTCTCCATTCAACCATCTCTTTTCCAGGTTGAAGAGCCCTAACCTTTTTAGCCTCTCTTCTTAGGAGTAGTCTTCCATCCCCTTCACCATTTTGCTGGCTCTTCTCTGTACCTTTTCTAATAACGCTATATCCTTTTTAAGAAATGGCGAACAGAATTGCACACAATATTCAAGGTGCAGTCGCACCATGGAACTATACAGAGGCATTGACCCGTTGAAAAGCAGGATATAAATACAGCTAAATAAATAAATAAATAAATTATAATATCCTTTGTTTTATTTCCTATTCCTTTCCTTATGATACCTAGCATTCTATTTGCTCTCTTGGCCACTGCTGCACACTGGGCGGAGGGTTTTAACATGTTATCCACAATGACGCCTAAATCTTTTTTCCTGGGTGGTGGTTCCCAATGTGGAACCTTGCATCGTGTAATAATAGTTTGGGTTGTTCTTCCCTAGGTGCATAACTTTGCACTTGTCCACATTAAATTTCATCTGCCATTTGGATGCCCAGTCTTCCAATTTATCAAGATCCTCTTTCAATTTTCCACAATCCTCTTGGGTTTTAACAACTTTAAATAGTTTTGTGTCATCTGCAAATTTGATAACCTCAATTGTTATTCCCTTTTCCAGGTTATTTATGAATATGTCAAAAAGCAGCAGACCCGAGAGGGGGCGGAGCCTGATGTCCAGCGGGTAAGACGCTTCGCGCTGAAGCTCCCGAGAGGCCTACTCAGAATCCTGACTTAATACCTATACAAACTTAATATTTTGCTCCGAGCTTACCGGGGTACCTCGGGGGGGATGGCGGCCCATAAACCAGCGCGCTTGGACTTCGGGTCTCCTTCTTCTTCACACGGAAAACGCTCCAAAACAGAGGTGTCTTCCCCACAGAAGATGGTTCCACTTCGTGAAAACCCCGAAATGCACCTGGAGATTTTAGAGGAAATACGCGGCGTGAAGGAACTGGTGCAGTCCAATGGAGAAGCGCTTCGAGCCATGCGAGAAGACTTCGGAGTGCTCCAGGACCGACTTGAAAGTCTTTCATTACGGCAGGACAACATGGCGGGGGTCCTCGACTCGCACGCGGTGCGCTTGGGCAAACTGGACAAGGCTGAGCGCCAGATACAGAATCTTCAAAAGGAGTTAGAAGATAGCAATAATCGAGCCCGTCGCAACAATGTGAGGCTCATTGGAATACCGGAGGGGGTGGAAGCAGGAGATATAAGAGAATTCCTTCTCAAAACTCTTCCCTCCTTGCTGAAGATCACTTTTCATAGAGATCTGGAAATCGATCGAGCACACCGTGTTCCTACCCACATGGCGCTCAACCGAACGACCCCCCGGCCTATTATCTTTCGATTACTACGATATCAACAAGTGGAACAAATTTTAAATGCTGCCCGGGCGAATCATCATTTGGAATTTGAAGGTCATAAAGTCTCCTTCTTCCCTGATTTGGCAAAGCCTACCGTTGACCGTCGGAAGAAACTCCTTGCTTTTCGCCCTCGACTTCAACAACTACAGGCTCGCTTTGGCCTGTTGTATCCAGCGAAGCTCCGAGTGACTCTCCACAACCAAACTAGGACATTCGAAGATCCTGATCTACTATCAACATTTTTAGACTCCAAAGAAGCAGAGCAGATGCGCTAATCCAACAACTTGGACTTCTTATCTGCCGGCTCTGTCCGCCATTTTGAAGGGCCCGACGCGGCGGTCATAGCCAAGCACAGAGACTACCTGGACTTTCTTTCTTTCTCTATATGACTTTTTTGTTTTTTGGTCTCCTATCCCTCCATGATGTGTGCCTCGGTCGGATTCGGAGCACGCACAGTTCTACAGGTTATATGTTTTTTCAATCTCGGCCTTCTCTGGGGTTTCTCCCCGCAGACACATGGTCGCCAGTAATTTCTGGGGTTCTGCTTCTTCTCTACCGCACCGCGTTTTTTCTTTTATAATGTGGGGCGCTTCATTGTATTATATTAGCTTATTTTCTTTCATGTCATGTGTACAGCCAGATACAGTTAATATGAGGGACATTGTGAAATTATGTGCGCTATCATGCTCAGAATTTTTAACCTTTCTGAATGGCCTTATGTAAAATCTTATCACTTAACGTAAAAGGCATCAATAGTCCAATCAAAAGAAAGAAAATCCTTAGCTATCTTAGCCATGAGCATGCTGATTTAGTGTTTCTTCAGGAAACGCATCTAAACTCTGCTGAAACACTGAAACTCAATGCTAAGCCTTACATGGTGGCTGCCTATTCTCCCGCCGTTTCCAAACGGTGTGGGGTAGCCATTCTGGTTAAGAAGTCTTTGCAAGCTACTGTAATGGATACTAGCTCTGACAAGGAGGGTAGATGGGCCCGTGCACACCTTAAGGTTGGAGATAGTGAATTCACGTGTATTTGTATTTATGCCCCGAATGTGGACAACCCTGCTTACTATGCAAGTATTGCGCAGTTGGCACAGGCCTCTGCCAATACTCCATTAATACTTGGTGGTGATTTCAATCAAGTGTTAGACCCTTTGATAGATAGACAACCGCCTAGAACGAGTAGTCCACCCAAGAGTCTTGCTACCCTTACAGCTCTGATGCAAGATCTTGCGCTAGTAGATATATGGAGGCTGCTTCACCCCTCCGACTTAGAGTTCACTTTTTTTTCTGCCCCCCATCACTCACAATCTAGAATAGATTTCTTTCTCATTTCCAAAGCACTGATTTCTCAAGTGGACACGGCTAGGACTCATCCTCTCCATATTTCAGATCATGCTGCCATATCTTTATCATTACATGTCACTGCGCGAGACGATTCTCCCCGAGCTTGGTTTTTTGATAGATCCCTACTAGATCAAAAAGATTTTCAGGTTGATATAAAGGCCGCTATCCAAGATTACTTTCATTTTAACTCACCCCATGACACAGCGAGCTGGGCTTGGTGGGAGGGTTTTAAGGCATCTATCCGTGCAACTATAACCAGCTATCAAATTCGGCAGGGGAAACAAAGAAAGCAGCACTTACTGATTCTAGAGCAACAGATACAAGCTGGGGAGCGTCTCCTCACGTCCCGTACTGACCCATGTATTTTACTCCGTTTACAACGCTTGCGTTTTCAATACAATCAGCTTTTGTATACTGCTGCTGCTAAAAATATTGAATCACAACAAGGGATATATTACCGGGAAAATAACCGTGCTGGCAAATTGTTAGCAAATGCCCTAAAAGGTCAAAAAGAAGCCAAGCGTGTTACCGCTCTCCGTAATCCGTCGGGGGGGGCTTGGTCACTAAAGATACAGAAATCTTAGAACTCTTTCGTGATTTTTATACTCGGCTTTATCAATCTGAATGTGATTTTGAGCCAGAAGTATTTGAACGCTTACTTTCAGGGGTACAAAGACCGACCCTATCTGACGAAGATAGAGTGGCCATGGACAAACCATTCACTTTATCAGAAATTCATTCTGCTATCAAGAAATGTGCCACAGGTCGAGCTGCAGGCCCAGACGGTCTCCCTGCTGAATTCTACAAAACCTTTAACGCTGACTTAGCTCCAGTTCTGAAACTTTATTTTCTGCTCTGGCCGAGGAGGGATCTCTTTCTGGGTCCTTTTCAATGGCAAATGTAGTAGTTTTTGAGAAAGAGGGGAGAGACCCGCAACTAACAGCTAATTATCGTCCAATTTCCCTCCTAAACGCGGACTATAAAATATTTGCCACCATTCTCTCCACCCGGCTCTCTGATAGGATGTCTACCTTAATACACCCAGATCAATGCGGTTTCATTCCCGGTAGATCACTGCTGACAATGCTCGGACTCTATGTCATGTACTGACTGCCGCAGTTAATCTTGATCGCCCATTTGTTGGCCTCTCACTTGATGCTGAGAAGGCCTTTGATCGCTTAGAATGGCCCTTCCTGTTTGCAGCCCTCCGCTGGTACGGATTCGGAGAAGGTTTTCTCCGCTGTCTCCGCACCATGTATGCACAGCCTACAGCCAGTATCTGTGCTAATGCTTTAAAGTCTCAGCCATTTCCCCTTCAACGCGGTACTCGCCAGGGATGCCCATTGTCTCCACTTCTTTTCGATCTTGCACTCGAACCCTTAGCTTTACTAATCCGGCAATCGGAGGAGATTCATGGAGTCCCCTTCTCTCATAGGGAAATCAAAATTTCAGCATATGCTGATGACCTTATGCTCTTTGTCTCGATAGACTCAGTGCCGGCTGTCCTGGAGCAAATTGGTAAATATTCACAACTCTCCGGTTATAAGATAAATTGGACCAAGTCGGTAGCCTTTCCACTAAATCCTCTGCTTCATCAGGCAGATATGCAACCCTTTCCCTTTTTATGGCAACCTCGCATGGTCAAATACCTTGGGGTTCACTACTGCTCTCCTTTGGAAGACACTATCTCTTTTAATGCCAAAGACTTAACCTCTAAAGTCCGGGCGCTTACTCACCGTTGGACTCCTTTAACACTTACCTGGTGGGGTCGCCTAGAAACCATAAAAATGATGATTGTTCCGAAAGTGAATTATATTTTAGAAATGTTGCCCTGTCTCCTACCTCGACGTACATATAAAGATATAGAGGGCCTTCTGACTAGATACCTATGGCAAAACAAGACACCTAGGATAGCGAAACATAAGCTGCAAGCAGATAAGGAAAATGGGGGTGTCAGATTCCCTGATTTCCTGAAATACCATCAATCTTTTCTTCTCAAACAAGGCGCTCGTTGGCTGGAAGATCTAGCACCGAGTAGACCTGTGTGGCTAGACATAGAGGAGGACCTTTGCAAACCGATTCCTCTTACTTTTCTCCCTGGTATGACTCTCCCATCAGACTCCCACTATCCACCAATGCTTTTAGACACTTTAGGTGCCTTTAATACTCTTATGCAATCTTTAGACTCCCGACTCTGTCCGTTAGACAGGCTCCCGCTTTGGTACAATACTCGATTTCAAATACAAAATAAACCGATGGCGTGGAGCCCCTGGTACACTAGGGGCATTTGGATTCCTAACCAGTTGTTCCATGATGGTCGCTGGAAAACTTTTAGTGAATTGCAAATTGAATTTGGTCTCCCAGCAAAACACTACTTTCAGTTGGTGCAACTTCAGCATTGTCTTCGGAGTGCTAAGGTGCTCCCGCCATCGGCATCCCCTACACAAGGATTGTCGGAGACTATCCGATCTATCGGGAGTTCACCGGGTGTAGCATCTAATTTTTACAAAACCTTATGTAATGCTATAATTAGAGGTACCCCTATAGCGCAGAAAGCATGGGAGCGAGAATTGCATGTAACTTTGACCCCGGAGCAATGGAGCCTTGTCTGGAGTAGAGTGACACGGGTTTCTCGATCCGCCTCACTCACTCAGACACTCTTCTTTCTAGCCCACCGGTGTTTCTACACTCCTGACAGATTAGCCAAATGGAACACCACTCAGGGCAATAGCTGTTGGACATGCCATGCGGCCATTGGTTCACTACCTCATGTTATGTATGAATGTCCCGCACTACAGTATTACTGGCGTCGGGTCTGGGGTCGTATCCAGTCTATTTTGCACTTTCAAGAGCCCCTTTCTTGGAGGATAGTGGGACTTCGCTCAGCTGCGGGGATCCCCTCTCTTCCAAAAACGGCTTACTTCCTTTTGGACTTTATGCTAGGCATCGCTATTTCCCTAATTACGAAATACTGGAAAAATAGCTCCCATCTGAGCCCCAATGAATGGTGGAATCATGTCTGTCTCTACAGTAAATATGAACAAATACCTCGTATGTTTGCTTCTTCCGTTCAGACTCCTCATCATCTGTCTAAATGGAAGATGCTCAATGACTATGTTCACACTGCTAAATGCTCTCATCTGACTGTTTAAATTTGTATAAATCTCTGTCCCATGATCATTCTGTATCGTAGATACTCTTTTGTTCGTTTTGATGTACAATCACTGTTGTTTGGAAGCGCTCACATGCTGATATTATCGGCTTAGAGAAGAAGCATGGGGGTGGGGGGTAATAGGGTTTGCTTTTCCTTATTGTATAATTGTTTTGTCTCCTTTGGTGTGTTGTTTCTTTTGTTTGTTGCAAAATGAAAATAAAAGTTTAAAAAAAAAAAAAAAGCAGCAGACCCAGCACAGATCCCTGGGGTACTCCACTATTCACCTTTTTTCCATTGGGAAAATTGACCATTTAGCCCTACCCTCTGCTTTCTATCTTTTAACCAGTTCCTGATCCACAATAGTACAACACCTCCTATCCCATGACTTTTTAGTTTTGCCAAAATTCTCTGAAGGACCTTGTCAAAGGCTTCTTGAAAGTCCAGATACACTATATCAACCGACTCTCCTTTGTTTACCTGTTTATTCACACCTTCAAAAAAACATAACAGATTAGTAAGACAAGATCTTCCTTTTCAAAAGCCATGTTGGCTGTTTCCCATTAAGCCATGACTATCTACATGCTGAGTAATTTTGTTCTTTATGATGGTTTCTACCATTTTCCCGGTACTGAAGTCAGGCTCACCGGTCTGTAATTTCCCGGATCACCCCTGGAATCCTTTTTAAAAATTGGTGTTACATCAGCGATCCTCCAATCTTCAGGTATTACAGATGATTTTAATGATAGTTCAAAGATTACTAATAGCAGGTCTGCAATCCCATATTTCAGTTCTTTCAACACCCTTGGATGTATACCATCCAGTCCAGGTGATTTGCTAATCTTCAGTTTATCAAATAGTTGTAATACATATTCCTGGTATAGTAATATTTCTTTCAGTTCTTCTGCAGTATCACCATTAAATACCACTTCAGTCATGGGTAACATCCTTACAGCTTCCTCGGTAAAGACTGAAGCAAAGAATTCATTCAGTCTCTCCGCTATAGCCTTGTCCCCTCTTACTGCTCCTTTTACCCCTCTATTATCTAATGGTCCAACTGACTCCCTCACAGATTTTTTGCTATGAATGTACTTGAAAAAGTCTTTATTATGCATTTTTGCTTCCACAGCAAGTTTCTTCTTAAATTCCCTCTTTGCCTGCCTTATCAATGCCTTGCACTTAACTTGCCATTGCTTGTGCTCTTTCCAGTTTTCGTCATTTGGCCCTTTTTTCCATTTCCTGAAAGATGCTTTTTTGGCAACAACAGTCTCTCTGACCTCACCTTTAAACCATGCCGGCAGTTTATTGGCATTCCTTCCACTTTTCTTAAAGCGTGGAATACAGCTGGTCTGGGCTTCCAAGATAGTATTTTTAAACAACACCCAAGCTTTTATGTACAGTAATTCTTTATCCTTTGCAACTGTTCCTTTTAGTTTTTTCTTAACTATTTTACTCATTTTATCATAGTCTCCCTTCCAAAAGTTAAAAGGTAGTACTGTGGATTTCCTTACCATCCCTCCTCCATTAATTAAATCAAACGTGATCATGCTATGATCACTTTTGCCAAGTGGCCCCAACACCCTTATCTCTTGCACCAGATCTGGTGTTCCACTAAGGACTAAGTCCAAAATGGCTTCCCCTCTGGTCGGTTCATGAACCAGCTGCTCCAAGAAGCTGTCATTTATTTCATCTAGAAACATCTCCCAAGCATGTCCTGCCGTGACATTGACCCAGTCAATACTGGAGTAATTGAAATCACCCATTATTATTACTATTTTGTAACTTGTGTTAGCTTCCCTGATTTCTTTGAGCATTTCATCATCCATTTGTTCATTCTGGCCAGGCAGTCGATAGTACACCCCAACTGCCATCGTCTTACCCTTTTTACATGGAATTTCAATCCATAGAGATTCTACAGAAAACTTTGTTTCCTGTAGAACTTTAATTCTTTGTGACTCAATGCCCTCTCTAACATAGAGTGCAACCCCTCCACCAATTTGATCAGCTCTATCAATACAATATAGTTTGTACCCAGGTATCACAGTGTCCCACTGGTTGTCCTCCTTCCACCACATCTCTGAGATACCAATCATATCTAACTTCTCATTTAGTGCTATATATTCTAACTCTCCCATCTTATTTTTTAGAGTTCTAGCATTTGCATACAAGCATTTTAGAGACTGTATTTTATTCATATTAATCTGGTTATCGGTAGGCAAGGGTAATTTGGAATCTTTAAGCTCTGTCTGCTCTATACTCAAGGGCATTTGGGCTACCTTTGTCTTTATTGGAACCTCTCTGCTGATGTGCACTAACTTCATATTTTTGGTAGTATCCTTCAAGGATACATTGTTCCGAACCATGCGCTCTTGGACAACTGTCGGCTCTCCCCTATTATCTAGTTTAAAAGCTTCTCTATCTCCTTTTTAAAGGTTAATGCCAGCAGCCTGGTTCCATCCCAGTTAAGGTGAAGCCCATCCCTTCAGAAGAGCCCCTCCTTTCCCCAGAATGTTCCCCAGTTCCTAACAAATTCAAAACCCTCTTCCTTGCATCAAATCCCTGGACTGGCCTCTGGACTGTCTGCAGAAAGAATCTCAGCCTTGTTGGTCCTAAGGTGAGTAGAGGATTAATGAAAAAACAAAGGCATGGGGAATGTAACCTGCACTGTTCCACAGGTTCTGACCTAGCAACCCTACTGGCCACACTAGATGGACCAAATCGGTCTTCATCTGCTATCATTTATTATGTTGCTGAGTTATTCTCTATAAGGGAGAGGGGTTGTTTAGTCTCTTCTTACATTTATTTACATTGTTCAGGCGTGTTACACATGGCAACATTTACTTAGCTGCCAATGAGTCTTTTCTTAGCAAATTTGATGCCGACTAATAACTTAAGAATTATAAAGATTCCCAAAACAGCATTTTAAAACAGTTTAAAGCAAAATCTCTGTTTTAGCTTCTCTGGTTTTCTTGTGCCACGAGTCAATTTCTTTCCTTACAATTTTTATATGTCAAGTTGCAAAAAAAAAAAAAAAAAGAATTAAAGTAAAAATGACAATACTAAAATGCCAAAACTGGGATAACTAGGGAGTATTGTATAGCCAACATCTTAATATCCATGATGAAGGTTGATAGATGGAGAAAGAGCATATCTACCTGTCTAGGGGTATATATACAAATTTAGTGCATCCTATTAAAAAGGTTTTCATTCATTTTCATCAGTTTGGAGTGGGTAGTGTTTTTGTTTATTATATTAAAAAAATAGCAGCCTGAGAAAATACTTGCACAAGAAAACCGAACTGTAGAAGGCTGCAGAAATTTTAGGACAAGTGAGCAGATATATTTGGGCTGGTCAATTTTTGTCTAGTTAAAATGCATCTGTTTAAGTCTGGGAGAAACGTGGGCCATTCTGGTGCCAGGGCTTAAGTTAACTAGATGCTACCAATATTTAGTGCTGTCCAGTTAAATTTATTTGGAAAAATACGACTACAGAAATATCTGATCTAAATTATCTGGATGATTTTCTTGGTTAGATTTAGGACCACATACTTAGAAGTCTGATTTAACCAGATATGTCAACTGAAAATCTGCTTAGAATTAACCAGATATCTTGCCCAGTTAATTCCAAGTGAATTTCCCCCCTCTGAATATCAGCTACTAGGAAAACAAGCAGATGTCTGTTTGATTGCAAGAGCTAATCAGAATTATAATGGGACCCATAGCTCCCTGGGTAACAATGTCCGAAGGTTCCTTGCTGAGAGACAGGAAGTGACTCTCTCAGTAGCA
This sequence comes from Ichthyophis bannanicus, assembly GCA_033557465.1. Classification (NCBI taxonomy): domain Eukaryota; kingdom Metazoa; phylum Chordata; class Amphibia; order Gymnophiona; family Ichthyophiidae; genus Ichthyophis; species Ichthyophis bannanicus. The sequence goes on from CM066031.1 coordinate 1,696,491,177, forward strand.
TTTTTTATTATTTTTTAACCATATTTTTTTATTAATGGATGCAAAAGAACATTTACAAGTCTTCTCAAAGTTCAACCAGCATTTGTGGTCATCTTATATTTGTCATCAAAGAATCTCTTCATATTTTCTTCAGTTAATTTATTTTTAAATCTTGAATTCATGTGTCTGCCAACGATACTAAATATGTGCTATCAGTGGTCTCCCAGCTCTGTCGGTACCATCTTGAAACTTTGTTTAGCCTTTTACAGCATTCACCAATAATGTCTAGTTTGTAAATTTGGCAATAAATGCATATTGGGTACATTCTATTTGTTTTTAACTTGCATCACAATTAGACTGAAGCCCTTTTGATTATGAGAGCAGTACATTTTATCTTAAGATTCATATTATACAGAGCATAATGTCATACTGCCTCCATATTCCTTTATACATTTGCATGGCCAGCAATGAATTATCTAAAATGGTGACAGAGCCTACCAAGGCAGCAGAACACCATTTTGGTTGGAAGGGGCAAAGAAACCAATCACTGGCTATTCCCAAGCTCTTTATCTGTGTTGGACAAAATATTGGTTGGGTCCTGATTCTAGTGAGTAGCCCACCCCATTCTGCTACCTATGAAGCCTACGGTGTGCTGTGTATAGTATGGATGCAAGTACCTACATGAGGTTCTATCAGGCAGGATAGATTTCAGACCACTGGAATTCAACATCTTACCCTAATGAAAAAAAGACAATAAAGCACCCAGTCTACTTTGTCTCCAAATAGAAAGCAGAAAATAAAACTGTTATGCCCATGTAATTAACATGCAGTGATTGCTTAAATCAATAAGATTAATGCTTTAATAGTAAAGCTTGAAAAATCCATTTCAGCCGAGTAGCTGATTTCTCTACTTTAGTATAAACCACCAAAATGGAATAAAATAGTTACTTTGTTGATTGATTATAAAAAGCATTTTGTTCTATTGATTAACACACATGCTACAAATTAAGCTAGATTGATCATTTTTATACCGCCCAGCAACCAGTTTATTTGCCTTGAAAATTCAGTATTTTGCTGTTGGTGATACTTCTCTAGCCATCCAAAGTGTATTTAGGGTTTCTAAACTTTTATAAATTTTAAATTTAAGAGTTTATTTTCCAGATACTTAGGGGTTCTTTGAGGGTGCATAAAATCAGTGTTTATTAGTGATTAGTATTACTACTGGGTACCTTTTCTGTATGTTTATGTCACTTAGGAGTCAGCACAGAAAAGACAAAAATATGAGTGAGAATACATGACAAGCTAGGAAAGGGCTGACAAAGTACCAGGGGAAATGGTTTTCCCACTGTTTATCCAATAAATACATATATTATTAATTTTGCATTAGGGAGGTTTTATTACTGTTTATTGGTTAAGACAAAAAATCAGAAGTCTTAAGTATATTTAAACATTAGACATTTAATTTTGGCAAATATATTTTACAGAATAATAGAGATATGGTTTCTAGATTTGCACTATAGACCACTGAAAATATTTGACTGATGACGACAATTTAGGTTACATAGAAGTTTTATAAATGCTTAATGCTCTCTATCTCCTCTCCTCAGAATTCATTTTTTTGTCTTTTTTTTGTTTGTAAGTATATCCTCAGAAGGCTTTATATTTACTCCTGCCTCAGACAATAATTACAGCTAAGCTTGTCACCATTGTCACTGAACTCCATTCATTTCAATGGGAGCTTTGTTTGCACTTCTTAGCTTCTTTCTCTGAATTTTAAGTCTTTCTTGATCAATCATTTCCTTCTCTTTCACTACCTGAAATAACTGACCTGGGAATTTCATCCCCTTTACCGTATTTTCAACAGTTCATCTTTTGAAATCTTGTATAGCAGCTCCAAAGGCCTTGGGAGGGGGTTTGGTGCCTCTTCATGAAGGGAAATTGTAGATAGTATTTGTAGATCAGAATTGCAACTTTTAGTTCGGGACATAGACAATGCTGGTGCTATTTTAGAAACAGCTCTGCCAAACATAGAGATGTTTTCAATATTAGTATAAGGACATGCAAGAGTGCGTGTCTATTTGCTGACACATAGAGCCTGAGGAGTGGTATTACAAATTTGCACGTGCATAAAATCAGCAGAGTCAACTTGGCATCTTGTACATGCAAGTTTTTATTTTGCAACTTACATGTGTAAGTTGGCATTTTACAAACCTATATGAGTAAATACTGCCAATTAACTACAGAGCCTGCTATCTTTATTAAATTTCAATTTGAAGGTGGACATAATGGGAGATAACCGAGGTACGACGGACGCGGTGCGCCCCCTTTTCCCCAAGCCCCACCAACCTCCCCATCCCCCCTCCAATAACAACACAACAATAATGTTGGGAATACAACTGGTTGCAGCTTTATTACCTTTTAACCTTATCCAACAACATTTCCAAACAATCATCATAACCATCAAGTCAGCGGAAAATGCCTCACCAGCCATGTGAGTAGCAAGGTGACTTCATTTCCGTTTCCACCGCAAACAGGCCCACGGCTATCAACGTACCCACCCCCTCTTCCGGCTTCGCCATATTATTAGCAAAAGCCCCCCAGGGGTTGTCTGGGTCGGGAGTACCCCACCCCTGCCCTAAGAATAGCCTAAGGCTCCGGACCACAGAAACCTCCCGGATCCCGCCACCAGCTCAGGCGACCTCAACGTCCCTGTGCCGCCCCAACCCCCCAAGCTGCGACCAGCGAACCTCCCACCGAATAACATATTCCAAGGCCTCTTGCCAGTCATTAAGGAGCAAGTCTGCACCTACCGGGGATAAATGCACCCCATCCTGCCTGTACAAACCCGCACATGCTATCTCAACCCAGGGATGCTGTATTTGGTAACCCCCCTGCTCACACACCCAGCATCCGATCTGGTGATTGATCTTTGTCAATCCCTGTGACCACCACCGCTGGTCCCAGCAAGCTGGCTTTGGAATAATATCAGATCATAATAAAATTACATCCTTAAACATTCGTAACACTTCTCCCAAATCCCATTTTGCTGCTCTTATCAATTGCTTACAAGTCCAGGAACCAAGGTCGTTGCCTCCCAAATGTAGCAATATCAATGAAGGCCACCCCTTCTCGCGACCGTGGTGCCGAAGCAAAGGCAAAAACTGTATCCAACAAAGACTGCACCCGCCCAGCCATAGGACAGTCACCTCCGTTGCATCTAGTCCGATATTAGGCCCCACTGGCCGCACTGCAGCTCGTTGTCCAGCCCAGTGCACGAATGAGTGACCAATTAACCAGAAAATACCAGGATTCCTTCCCCCATCTGAAAAGAAAATAGACAGTTAGCAGCTGTATCTGAAACTCAGTTCTCCCGCTCATAGACGCACATAGCCCTGAAATGCCTGAGAATGCCATCTGCCAATGCATTGTATCTCTTTATGGGGCAACCCCACTGCTGCCGCACTGGTTGCTGTGCCAATACGGAAGGAATGTGGGATGTACCAATGAGGATCCATACCTATCTGCCGCAGAGCCAACCTCAGCACTGCCGCAAACTGAAATCGCGTCAACAGGCGAGAATCCTCATGCAAAAAGAGCCATCCATCCAACGCTGGCTGCACTCTCAAGTATTCTTTTACTGAATAAAGTTGTAAATAGTTGTAAAATGTTTATGATTATACTTGGGGGGGGTTTCTAAATAGTTGCAATGTTGCATTACGTTCTATATATGGTTTCCATTGTTCTATGTAAACCTCCCCTGATCTTGGGAAGGGGTGGTATATAAAAGATGTCAAATAAATAAAATAAAATAAAATAAATAAAAAGTGATGCCACTGGGCATGTCGGAGAACCACTAATCACCTTCAAAACCACCCATTTTCCTTTTCCCATCTGATCCGTCTTGGACCTCGCAAGCAATATGCGGAGCTCACCTTCCAACACCCACACCTGGTGCCTCCCCATACCACTCCGTGGACAGGCTGGAATCTGAAGGCACCAAAAAAATGCCAGGCAAAAAACTGCCTGAAACAGAGTGGCTTTATAGGGAGACAGCGCCACCCGGGGCAAGGCTGCACATATCCGCAGGAGCAAGTCATTTGTAATTGGCTTCCTGCCATCACCAGGAGTCGGCTATGACCGCTCCCATCCCTGCAACAGTCTGCGAGTCAGGAACCCCCCAACCGGAAAGCCCCAGCCCACCACTCTAGCGAAGAATGCAAGCCCCGCTAAGTGCATCCATACCATTGCTTTTGAAGCCCCTGCAGCCTTTGCATAGATCACATATTGCGCCATCATCTGATCCGACACCCGCCCAGTCTGCCATCCCCGAATCAATATGAAGTCGACAACTCTGCCACAACCTCGCCAATACGCCAACCATGTCGCCGGTGACACCGAACTCCATAGCAGCTTCAGCATTTCCTCAGGCCAATTTGCCATAACTGCTCCGGGACCATCACTCTCTTGGTGTCTGCATCTGGTGCCAGCGTCCTGAACAGGTCCCACTTGAAATGGGAAAGAGCATCAGCAATCTTGTTAGTGCTACCTGGGATATGACGCTCCTTCACTGACACATTCAAACGCAAACAGGCTAAAACCACTCTATGACTATCTACATGCTGAGTAATTTTATTCTTTATGATGGTTTCTACCATTTTTCCCGGTACTGACGTGAGGCTCACCGGTCTGTAGTTTCCCGGATCACCCCTGGAACCCTTTTTAAAAATTGGTGTTACATTGGCAATCCTCCAATCTTCAGGTATTAGAGATGATTTTAATGATAGTTCACAGATTACTAATAGCAGGTCTGAAATCTCATATTTCAGTTCTTTCAGCATCCTTGGATGTAGACCATCCGGCCCAGGTGATTTGCTACACTTCAGTTTATCTAATAATTGTAATACATCTTCCCGAGGTATCGATATTTTCTTCAATTCTTCCGCACCTTTAAATACTACTTCAGTCATGGGTAACATCCCTATATCTTCCTCAGTAAAGACTGAAGCAAAGAATTTGTTCAGTCTCTCCGCTATCGCCTTGTCGCCTCTTAGTGCCCCTTTAACTCCTCTATCATCTAATGGACCAACTGACTCTCTCACAGGTTTTTTGCTATGAATGTACTTGAAAAAAATCTTTATTTTGTGTTTTTGCTTCCCATTCTGGGATTCAGAATGGAAAGAGCCAGGAGAGGATGCATCAGATTCTTGGCAAAATAGCTAACTAGCAAGCTGAAAAGGCCAAGACTAAGAAGGGAAATGGTGGGCACTCCCCTTCGGTGAACCAGACTGACTAAAGCCAGGCTAAAAAGAACTGTCAAGGCAAAGTAAAGTAATAAAAATATAACAACAAACTAATGTAAAAGCAAATAACTGTTTAGTTCATCTTCAGACTCAAAATTATTTGAATCATCCAGATCCTATTGAGTTGATGGAGCAAGCAATTTTGCACTCTAGCAGTAGGTTTTACATCCACTTTAATCAAATAGCTTATTACATCACACCTGTCCCAAATTCTAGGTGAGTTGCAAAAGTACATTCATAGTTTCCAAAATGATACAAGCAGTAAACCAAACAGCATAAACATACATAGAACATAACAACAATAAAAAGCCTGCTAAATGTAAAATGCCTTCAGCTGCTTCCAAAAGTTGTATGGTACTTTCCACCTACCATATGAGTGAATCACAGCCAACGATAATCACATAGTGCCACCAGGCCATCAGTATTGACCTTTTGATAAATCAGATACTTTTCAAGGAAGCCATACCATGATAGAATTAAGAAACAAATAATTAGAACAAAGTTATAAGAAAAACTGTATTAGCACCAAACAACAAGAACCACAAGGAGACAACACAGTGCCATCTCAATGAGTATAGAACTAAGAGACCTCAAACCAGAGCTCAGAAAACTGGAATGCAAATTGCAATACTCAAAAGAAATGCATGATCAAAACATATACTTGTCCAAACTACAGGAATATCATGACATGATCAATAAAGGCAAAAAGGAATACCACACAAAACTCATCATGAGTTCACTAAACCACCCAAAAAGCTATTTGACATAGTAAAATCTTTAGTGCAAAACCTCAAAAAAAGATAAAAGAGATAATGCCTTAAGCCTACAAACACTGGCAAATCTTTTTCACAGTAAATTCACTAATGTTAATACCAAATCAGTAGTGGTACACTATAGCAATTCTACCAAGATCTCTTGGCAGTCATTCAACTCAATCACTCCAGAAAACCTAGAGGACATCATTCTCAATGTAAATACAACTATATCTCCACTTGACCCATGTCGAGTGAGTTGGATGTCCAAACTGAGCTAAGATCAATCCTAACCAAGATAACAAACTATCTCTCACACAGGGCTACATGTCCATAAGAATGCATCTGTGCACCCAGTACTAAACAGCTCCACTTTAGACTCAATGGGGGCTATTTCAGAAGCCACATTCATGATTTGGATGTCTGAAAATGTGCATTCAGATGTCCAAATCATGGAGACGCCTCAGGGCCATTTTAAAAGCCAGGCTGAGAGATATCTCTGGCACACACACATCTAGATTTGGTGATGGTCCAGGGTGGTTTGGCTCACATAGACATGCAAGCCCAAATTCAGAACCACACTGCACATCACCACCCCAGTCCACATCTTTACATACTCCAGGACACAATTAAGCATTAGAAATCTGCTATTTTTGCCAGTAATCTGTTCGGAGGGTGTGGAGAAGATGATATGCTAATATCCCCATTACAATTCACAGTCAAAACAATCATTGCTGGGCAAAGCAGCTGCATTTGACTCAGTCTTCCACAACATACTAATGTCACATCTTCAAGCAATAGGGATTGAAAATACAACATTAGAATGGTTTTGCTCGTACCTAATAGGGTACCAATATGCTCAACAGCAAGAAGTTCCACAAGGCCCTGCTTTATCCTCCCTACTATTAAATATGTACATTTTACCAATATACACAATCATAGTCTCACAATGTTTACTGCCACATATATCGGGCTTGACAAATCTTGGAATCTAGGAGCCAGCTTAAACGTTTAGGAGCCGGACACCCAGACCTCTGTTACATTGCCCCCCCCCACACACACACACACACACTTACATCACTCCACTCCACCTCACATCCCAAAAGGTTTATCACAGCTCCTTTTTAAGGACCATATTTACTGTTTTCCCATTTCTGTGGGAAAAGAAATCTTAATAAATCAGGCCCTTAACAAGACATTATGTAGTGCCAATGGAAGACAGCCACCCTTCTCCATCTCCCACCAACCCCAATGAGTAGGTTATCAGCAGCATATTAGTGACCCTTTATAGCAGCATCTGAATCAGCCTCCTTTTTTGCTTCACTTACAGTTTCAACATGACCTGGTATATGTGAGGCAAATAAAAAAAATCTCATAGACCACCCCCCCCCCCAATAACCCTCCTACAACCATAACCCCATTTCTTTCTCTTTTTTTTCATTGTCCCCCATAGCCTTCACTAAGTGTTTGTCACTCTCATAGCCCCCCACAGCTATCACTCGGTCTCTCTCTCCTTCTGTCTCTCTCTCTCTCTCTTTCTCATAGCCCCTCACATCCATCAATCAGTCTCCTCTCTTTCTCTCATAGCCCTCTCCCACAGTCATGACTCAATGTCTCTCTCATAGCCCCCCAAAGCAATCACCCAGAGTCGCTTTCTCTTAATCCCCCTACACTCATCACCCAGTCTTTCTCTCTCATAGTCCGCCACATCCATCACCCAGTCTCTCTCTCATAGCCCCTCCCCCACAGCCATCACCACAAAATTAGCTGGAACTTGCTTCACCATGCAACTTCATCCTTGACTCTTATGGTTGTTGGTAGAATAAATATTTCAGTTCTAGTTATATAGGGTACTTCTTTTTTTCTTGTAGTTTATTGGTAACCTGTGTTCCCATAACCATTGCACAACTTCATTAAAGCAACTTATTATTGCAGAGTAGAACAGCTTTGTGGTAGTGAAAGGTAAGCAAAGCATAGTGTCATTCAGATATATGTCAGGGCTTGACAAATCCTGGAGGCGAGGTCTCCATGTCCCCTAGAAACTGCAAACTGGCACCTGGGATTTCATGGCTCATTAAAGTTTATTTTTTCTTAATGCAAGTCACACTTCTTCCTCTACCACAACTGTCTCTTTCTCTCTCTCTGCCTTAATAACAGTTTGTGGACTTTTTGTCCAAGAATTTGTCCAAATCTTTTTTAAACCCAGCTACACTACCTGCTTTTACTGCACCCTCTGGCTTTATTATATACTGAGAAAATAAAGATTTTCTTCTATTTGTTTTAAATATATTACTTTGTAGCTTCATAGCATGTCTTCTAGTTCTTGTATCTTTTGAAAGAGTAAACAATCAATTCATGTTTGCCCATTCCATTCCACTCTGAATTTTATAGACCTTCATCCTATCTCCCCTCAACTGTCTCTTCTCTAAACAGAAAAGCCCTAATCTCTTTAGCCTTTCCTCATAGGGAGAATTATTCCATCCCCTATATCATTTTGGTTGCCCTTCACTGTATGTTTTCTAATGAACCTATATCTTTTTTCATATGAAATATTCTATAAGTGTTGTATATGCATCTGTCATCAAAAGTTGCCATCAACATTTACATCATCTACATATTTGACTAAAATGGAAGAAAGATGTACCGGTATTTTTGACCTGAAGTGTTGGTTGTTGCTTGGTGCTGCTGTTTGGTGTATCATTGCGTGGTCAGTCCTAATTCCTCATCAAACATCATTTCTTCTGCCTTCGTCTACCCTCCATTTAACCCTCTGCAGCCTCATTTCATACCCTTTCTCCTCTCTTGTGGTTCTCTCTCTGTATGCCACCTTCTCTTCCATAATGCCCTCTAATTCCCCTCTCAACAGGTCTCCTGCATTATAATCCACAATATCCCTCTTGTTCCAAGCAGCACTGCTAATTTTATGTAAATAGTTCGAGCATGCTATCTATCTAATAGATTAATACTCCATGTAAATAGTGTAAATAGTGTAAATAGTTCTCCCATGTTATCCAAGTTGATACTCCTGTTATATGTAATACCAAACAGCCTGTTGTTCTGGTTTCTTTCTGTTATTTGTAAACCGCGCTGATGTCAAAGAGTGCGGTATATAAGAAGTTGAAATAAATAAAATAAAATAAAGTTCTCTCTGTGCATCTCTCTCTCAGTGTGTGTGTGTGTGTGCAGGTATTTATTTGTGTATGCTGGTGGGGGTGCCTCTGTGTGTTTTGTTTGTGGGTGTGTCCCTGTTCCAGTGTTTTTGTCTTATGTTCTTATGCTAGTGTTTCTGTGTTTCTCTGTGGGTATCTCCTTTTGCCTTGACTGGAGGTGGATGCTTGTGGTGGGAGCTGGTTGTGGTGTTCATGGGTACCATGATTGCAAGCCAGGGCTTGCTCCTTTGTGTTCTGGCATGCAGGAGAAAGAGGTGACAGAGGAGGAGGAACTCTCTAAAGAGTTAACTGCCCCAGGACACAATTCCTGGATCTCACAGAGCCAGTTGAGGTAAACCTGTTAACCACTGTGTGGAGGTGAAGAGCTCTGCCAGTGCACCTGGAGGTGACCACAGCCCTGTCATTTCTTGCCACTGAATATTCCAGACATCCCTCGGGGGCTATAGCAGGCATTAGCCAGGCAGCCACTTCTTACCGCATACATCCATTTCTAGAAGTTTTTCTAAGGAGAAACACTTGATATATTGCCTAGGCATGTGGTGGAGTAGCCTCATGGTTAGAGCAGATTTTCCAAGGGCTGCTGAGCAGAGATGGTGTCCACCTATCCAAAAGGGGTTGAAGTGTCTTCTGCAGCAGACTGGCTAACCTACTGAAGAGGGCTTTAAACTAGATTCATTGGGGATAGGTGAAGAAAGCCCCCAAATAAGTAAAAACCTCAGGTAAATAAAATATTAAATACCTCTGTAGAATGGGTAAAGGGGCAACATCTAGAAAGCAGTGTGCATTAATGCCCATAGTATAGGAAATACGATTCCAGATGTTGAGACTTTAATGGAAGACTTGGATTGAGTGGCAGTTACAGAGTCATGGTTCACGGGCAACCATGACTGGGATGTAATTATACTGGGCTATATTTTATTCAGGAAGGACAAGGTAAGAAAAAGGGGAGGAGAAGTGGCAACAAATGTAAAAAATAATATTAAAGCTATAGAACTACAGGGCTTACATGGGAGCAAGGAGGCACTGTGGGTTAAACTTGAAAGAGTAAATGGAGCATCCATTTGCATTTGTGTGATATAAAGATCTCCTTCATAGGCAGCCGAACTAGACAGTGATTTAATTGAAGACATTTGCAGTACTGCAATGAAAGAAGTGCTGCTGATAGGTTATTTCAATATGCCGGATGTTGATTGGTGCATCCCTGCTCCGGTGCCATCTAGAAGTAAGGAGATCCTGGATTCTCTACAGGAAAAACTATTCTGGCAAATGGTAACAGAACCTATATGTGAGGGAGTCATACTGGATCTGGTGCTTAACAATGGGGAGAGTGTCTCTGATTTTATAGTGGGTGATCATCTTACATCTAGTGAGAGTCTTAGATTTTAGGAAAATTAACTTTGCCAAGATGGGACAATAACTCAAGGAGTTCTTAACAGGATGAGAACAGCTGGGGAATGTGGAAAAGCAGAGCATTGGGCACAACTGAAAGGGGACATTTTAAGGGCAACAAACATTTTTGTTAGGAAAGCAAATACATGCAAACATTTTTGTTAGGGAAGCAAATACATGTAAAAGGAAAAGGAAGTCACTATGGTTCTCAAAAGAGGTAGCTAAAAGGGTGAAGAAAAAGAGGGTGGGCCTTCATAAAATACAAGAGATCACAGAACAAGACATTTCTCAGATATCTTGGTGAGAGGAGGATGTGCAAAAGTGTATTGACAGATTGAAGGGTGAGAGGAATATGCAGAAGCTGATGAGGATAAAGCAGAATTGCTTAACAAATATTTGTGTTCTCTGTTCACAAATGAAGGGACAGGAGCAGGACCTCAGAAAACATCCACAAGTAGGGACAGAAGTGAAAGAGATCTTGAATGATTTTCAGAAGACTGTGTTTATGAGAAACTAGCAAAACTAAGTAGACAAAGTGATGGGGCCTGATGGGATACATCCGAGAGTATTGAAGGACCTTAGGAAAGTTCTGCAGCTCCACTGTCTGACAATTTCAATGTTCATTTAGAGTCAGGAGCAGTTCTAGTTAACTGAAGAAGGGTGCATGTGGTCCCTTTACACAAAAGCAAATGTAAGAATGGGGTTAGGAACTACAGGCCAGTTAGCTGGAACTCTGTGGTGAGCAAATTAATGGAAACACTGTTAAAACAGAGGACAGTGAGCTTTCTGGAATCCAGTGGATTGCAGGATTTCAGGCAGCATGCTTTTACTAGAGGTAGGTCTTGTTAGACTGGGCAACCATAGAGGTGGACAGAGGGAGAGCCCTCAATGAGGTGTACTTAGATTTCTGTAAAGCCTTTGACCCTGTTCCGCACAGTTGACTTATAAATATATTGAGACGCCATTTTCTTGAGAGGGATGTTTTTTGAGGACCTAACGGCTTTTTGAGAAATGTCTAAAAACTTGGAGATGATTACTGCTTATGCCATCTGATGCAGGGTCAGTTGACCCGAAAGGCAGCGCTGGGTTATGGAACTCTGAAGGCACTGATGGAATTTTGAAGATAAAGGATTTGAAGATAAAGGATTTCTGAAGACGTGCCTTCTTGACGGCTCTCTGTATTATTTTTGGGAGGTTACCCCAACAGAAATGTTTGGAAGATTACCCCGCTGAAGTGTTTGGAGGATTCTCTTACTGCAGGACCCCATTGCCAGCTAAGTCTCTTTTTTTAGGTCTTTTTGACCAATTATGCATTTGTAAGCTTGGCTAAGTGGCTCTATGGGTCTGCTCTGTTTTCATTTAGACTGTTGTTGGAATTCGTATTAAATAAAAAAGATTAAAGGGAGACGTTCGTTTTTATGACGGGGTTGTTTGTCCCCCGATTTGACGGACATTCCTACATTTAACACTATATATATGTTTTGTGTTGTTATAGTCATTTTGTTAGTCCTATTTTTTTGATCTGATTTTTTGTTGGATTTATTGTACAGATCTGATTTTTGGTTACTATTTTTGGATTATAAATATATTGAGCATCCTAGGGATGGACCATAAAGTAACTCACTGGGTTAGAAATTGGATGAGTGGGAGACGACAAAGGGTGCAGGTAAACGAAATTTACTCTGAGGAGAAGGATGCTACCAGTGGTGTGCCGCAGGAATTTGTTCTTGATCTAATTCTTTTGAACATTTTAGTAAGTGATATTGCAGAAGGGCTGTGGGTAAGGTTTGCCTCTTTGTGGATGATACCAAAATTTGCAGTAAAGTAGACACCCAGGAAAGAGTAGATAACATGAGGAGAGCTTGAAGCTTGAAGAATAGTCAAGCAAAGTTTGAAGAATGGTCAAGAATTTGGCAGTTTAGATTTAATGCTAAAAAATGCAAGGTCATGTATTTGGGCTGCAAAACTCTTGAGGGTGGTACAGTATAGAAGGTAAAGTCCTTCTGTCCATGAAAAAATGATGGGACTTGGGGGGGATTATTTCTGATGATCTTAAGGTGACTAAACAGGTAGAAAAGGTGATGGCAAAAGACAGAAGGATGCTTGCATACTGTACATGTTTACTAAAGTGCGCTGTTAGCACAGGGTTTAGCGCATGAGGCCCTGAGCTAAAATTCCCATGCTAACCAGTTAGCATGCAATTAGGCAGGGACTGGGTGTGTTAGGGGGAGAACATGGGTGTTGATGGCACATTGCGTTTGTGTGGAAATTTTGGTTGTGCAGCTGTTGCTCTTAATGTGTGTGCACTTAATGCCACCTCAGTGGGTAGTGTTGAGTGTACCTATGTGGCAGTTAGCACAGTGCTATGTGATTGCAATATGCTAATGGAAATGAGATGGATGCACACACTCCCTGAGGGTAGTGCAGTTAACCACACTAGATTTATGGCCCACCGTGGTGCTAACTCAGCACATTTTAGTAAACATGCCCCCGAGAGTGGCATGAAGACCCCATAGAACAAAAAGAGGAACAAAGATCACAAACAGTGATATGAAGACTCCAAAACAGCACAGAGTGGAATGAAGACCCCAAGACTTGGTGAATAGATAATGCACCCCCAACATTGACAAGAAGATCCTGGAGCACCATCCTTGTTATAAAAACATCAAGACAGAGGCAAATTGGCACTGACATTGGCTGGAAGATCCCAAGGCTCTGGAAGAGGGGTAAAGCTGTTTCAACATCAGCATGAAGAGGGTTATGTCAGGCTCAGAGCTTTGTATGAAAATAAGCCCATTTGAGGGGTACATGAAGTAGTACCAGATTGCCTCTATAGACAAATTTGCCTTAAAGAATTTGACAGCAAGAGGGTACTTTTTGTCAAACTGCCAGAAAGATTACATGAAAGGACCTAGGGTTTCTTCATTGTAAGGGAAATTGAAATGCTGCCTAAATGGAGGCTGGTGTAAATGTCATTGCCTACAATGTAGGCACAAGGTCTGCCATTTAAACTAGTAATTTTAGGTTCATTTTGCATAAGCGATAGCATCTATTATGGAGGCTCCATCCATCTGTCTATCTGTATGCATGTCTGTTGGTTTATACAAATGCAAAGGCATTCCCTAGACCAGCATGAAGTATCAAGAGCTGGTGGGAATTCCCAGGTCCCACTGGCATGAGAAAGGACTGTGATCCCAGATGTGCCAACAGGAGTCCCCAGCTTCTGCCAGAATGGAAAGAGGAGAGCAGACCCAGAAGCACCAGCAAGAGTCTCCATATCCTGCTGGCAAAGAGAGAAGGGGTGGACCCTGAAGAACCAACGGGAATCCCAACTTTCTACTGGCAAAGACAGAAGAGAGTGCCCCCTTAAGGGCCCCTGGGAGTTCCATATCCCCCCAGCACTAAGCCATGGCACATCAGAGACAGGTAGGTGCACAATGAGGGGCAAGGCACAAGAGAGAAGGCAGGATTAGAAATAAAGAACAGAAAGATGAGGAATGATGAGACAGAGCATGGGAAGAGGCAATGTTAGAGATGAAGAATGGAATAGATAGGGGAGGGATGAAGGGGTAGAGCGAAAGGGACGTGGTAAGGTTAAAGGAGGAAAAAGAGGGTAAGAATACAGATAGAGCATAAGGGAAGAGTGTGATTTGAGAGAGGAGGGAAGGAATGTGGTCAGGTGAGGAGCGAAGAAAGAGTGGAGGCAGAAGAGAGAAACTGGGAGAATGCAGGAAGAGATAGAGGGAGGAGGGAATGAATGAATGGCAAGGAAAGGAGAAGAGAGAGTACATGGGTGGGTAGAAGTGAAGGAGGGAGAGTGATAAAAGGTAGGGAGGAGAAATAATGCTAGAGGATGTGGGAAAGGGAGAAAGTGCAGGGGGGACATAGAAAAGTGCAAGGGATAAAGAAGCCAGTATTTCTAAACACACATCTGGCAGCCCTCATTACATATACACATATGCATATCATTCAATGCCCCCAACACCCCATCACACATACAAACACCAACCAGCACCCCTATCACCCCCCCCCCCACACACACACACACATACATACTACTCTACAACCTAATGACACACTCACACGCTCCCAACACACAGTGCTAGTATGTACACCCCCATGACACACACACACTTACACATACATACATATACCCCCATAAAATACACACACATACATACACCCATACTCTCACCCCGCCACACACCCATACTCACACTCACCATTCAACCCCATAACACTCCCCAGACTCACCACCTGACACCCCCAGTGACATAAATGCCACTCTATATTCCCCAGACAGACAGACACACACACCACTCAACATCCCCAAGAAACATGCTCACCCACCCACCACCATCATCCATGAAACACATACACAAACACACACAAACTCATAACCCAATACTGCCATGTCACACATGTTTACATGCACACACACACACCAATCTTGTCACCACATGGTGCATGCACATATGCAGCACCTCCATGATACACCTCCCAACAAAACCCATCACATTCCCTCATTACACACATGCATGTATGCAAACACACACCACCCAATACCTCCATGATACATGTACATATATTTGCAAACAACCCAATCCACTCTCCATGATACACATGCAATACAAACCCCCAACACATATTGCCAACATGTACAAAGCCCCAACACAGAAATCAAGTCTGGAGCAAGGTGGAACAAACCATAGAAGACAAATCTGTCAATTCCAAACCTTTATTGACGTCTCAATAGGTTTGATCCTACACGGACCATGTTTCGGCAGTAGGCCTTCATCAGAAGTCTATGAGCTCTTAGTAAAAGACATAATCATAGTGTATATTAAAATTAATAAATAATTAATAAATTAATAAGTGAAATAAAACATTCAAACTATAAAATTATAAAATTAAATGAGACTAAAAGATATACACCTTCAAACTAATAAACACATAAAAAAGGAATTAAACTAACTGAATGGATCTATGAAAACATCAGAGAAATTCAAGACATCTTATAAATAATAACAAATAACAAACTGAAGCATATATGGGAAAACTAAAAACCTTCAGAAAACATGTGTGCATGAGGGGCATAAAACCATATGGCAGCAAATAACTGGAGTGTATAATACCCTAATCAATGGATTACAAAGTTAGAGGGAACAGGCTGATTATGGCAAATAAGGGGTTACAACCATGTGAAGACAATTAAAACAACAAATACCTCCTGGAAATTGTATAGACTATGGTACGTATAGTTCATATCTGAGATTAATGAATGACAGCATGTATGTGGGGGGACATGTGTGAGCCTATTTTCTATTTGTTTGCGGAGTAAGCAGAATGAGAAAGAGGGAGCAACGAGGGGGGAGCTCACTGTTTGGAAACACTATCGGAGCTACAAAAGGAAACCAGATAGAATTAAAATAAAGTAAAAGAAAGTAGAAAAGCAAAAGGGGAAGACGGGAGGGGAGGGGAGGGGAAGAGGAGGGAAAGAGGGAAGGAGGGAAAAGGGGGTTGGAGGGAGGGAGGAGAAGGAGGGTGAGGGAGAGGGTCATCATGCTTTTCTAGCAGAACATCTGCATGTGTACCGAAAAAGAACTTCTGTGAGTTAAGAGGAACTTCTATAAATTAAAAAGAAAAGCATTTACAACTACAACCAGTGAATATCATTAGCTCTCATTGTATCTTTAAAGTCACGTAAATTTGACCAGGACACACTGTCATCTTTAACAGCAAGGAGTATACAAACCTGCAATGAACAAAAAGCAGCAGAGAAGCAGGACGATAATTGCATGAGCAACAAAATGAATTAGTTAATCAAAAAGCAAACATACAAACATATACATATCTAAGTATGTCAAGAAATCAATATAAACATATATAGACTCACCTACAAAGACGGATACTCTCAAACAGGCAAATCTTCCAATAGAATGGGTAAAAGGTCAACACTGCACATACATTTTTCGAATGTACCTTTAAATTCATCCAGTAGTGTTCACACCCTACTGGACATATAATAGGTTTTATTGCCATACAATTCCCTTCCCCTTCTCCTCCTCTTCCCTTTCCCTCCCCCCTCCTCCTCCTCCTTCCCCCCTCCCCCCTGATTGTAGATTTAAATTTTTATTTAAATTTATTTATTGCTTTTATTCACTGTTGTTCATCTACATGGAAATCCCCATTGCGTTAGTAACATAGTATATGACGGCAGATAAAGAACAGTATGGTCCATCAAGTATGCCCGGCAAGTTGGCAAGAGTAGGTGCACCTGCTGCTCCATGCAGGTTACCCCTCCTCATGCCTTTGTTTAGGAGTGTATCCACCGCTCCGTGTAGGTCACCCCTATTTGTTGAGATATAAGAGATAGTTATGTTAAATCACAAGAATTTGCTTTGATTTTGATGCCAATAGGGACTTTTAAAAATGGTGCCTGGATTTGCAATTGACTCTATAAACACAGAAACATGATGACAGAAAAAGAACACATGGTCTATCTAGTCTGCTCTTCCATATCAACCACTACAACAGTCCCCTTTTTGTCTTTAGAGATCCTCTGTGTTTGTCCCATGCTTTTTTAAATTCAAATACTGTCCTCATCTCTACCACCTCCACTGGGAGACTATTCCACGGATCCACCACTCTTTCCATAAAGAAATATTTCTGCATATCACTCCTGAACATATCCCCTTTCACCCTCATCCCATGTCTCCTCAGCAGAGCTTGCTTTCAATCGAAAGAGGCTCTCCTCCTGTGCTTTTATGCCATGGATTACACAGGTACACTACCAAAAAACTGCCTCCAGTTTTGCAACTGATTCCTATAGATTTTGGGGTGCTGAATCCAGGAAAAATAGCCAAAATGTTTCATCATGTCACGTTTTCTTGCAAAATTAGATTTCTTACCCATATAAGGAATGTTCACATAATTTCTTTTTAGCCGACTGCAGTTTATTTTCTTGGCCCAAAATAGAGGTTGTAATGGTTAAGTAACTAGAAACACTCCCTCATGATATTTTAGAGTGTTTTGTATTCATTTTATACATTAACAGGACAATTGGGAGGCGGGGGGCTAAATCCAGTACTCGCGCTGGCGCATGTTCTTTCCTGTTCGCCTCGCCTCGTTCGCTCGCTCAAACACGGTGGTTGCAACATGAACGTTCCTGTCAAATTTCAGTTTCTTGCAAGTTCATTATTACCTTTTGTTTGCTCAGTCGTAATCCAGCTTTATTCCGAAGTGGTTCACTACAGTTGTAGTTTGCAGTGCTGTGTATTTGTGATGGCTCACAGAGCCAGAGGTTGCGTCAACTCTCCGGACAGTTTTTGTTTTATTTGTGGGGAATATACCATGAAAAAGCGGCAGAGGAACATTTCTGCATTTATTTAAAAAGTATATTTCGCCTATTTCGGTTTGAAGTTAGGCGATCAAGACAAACCGTGGGCTCCTCACAAAGTGTGCAAGACATGTGAGGAAGATCTACGCTTATGGATGAAAGGTAAAAAACAAGCATTTCGTTTCGGAATACCTATGATGTGGCGTGAACAAAGAGACCACAGCAGTGACTGCTATTTTTGCTCTTGCATTGTGAAGGGATACAACTTAAAAAATAAGAACGTAATAAGTTACCCCAACCTTCCCTCAGCAATTAGGCCTATGCCTCATAGCAACGAAGTACCTGTGCCTGAACCACCAAAATCTTTGGATCATATTTGTGTGGACGGTTCTGATCATGATGAGACTCATCAGATGGCTTTTCCCGATGAGTCCAGTACTTCCGAGTTTGAAACTGAACCAGATCCGAAACCTGAACTTTTCTCTCAAGCTGAATTGAATGATTTAGTCCGGGATTTAGGACTCCCAAAAGATGCTGCCCAACTGCTAGGTTCTCGGCTTAAACAGAAAAATCTATTGTCACCAGGAACAACTTTTTATTGGTACCGCAACCGCGAGACACAATTTTTGAAGTATTTCAGCAAAGAGGAAGATTTGGTATTTTGCAACGATATATACGGAGTGATGGAAAAGTTTAAACTCAAGTATGATCCTGCTGAATGGCGGCTGTTCATTGATTTGTCAAAAGACAGCATAAAAGGTGTTCTTCTTCATAATGGCAACACATTCGCTTCAGTTCCTATTGCTCACTCTGTTATTCTCCAAGAAAAATACGAGAATTTGGCCCTGATTCTTCAGAAGATTCGTTATGATGAGCATAAGTGGATGATTTGTGGAGACTTTAAAATTCTATCCATGCTATTAGGGCAGCAATCCGGTTTCACCAAATATCCCTGCTTCCTTTGCTTGTGGGATAGCCGGGCCCGCAACCTACACTGGGGGAAAAAAGACTGGCCAATTCGGGAGTATTTGAGACCCGGTGAGAAAAATGTTCTTCATGAGAGCTTGGTACCTCGTGATAAAATTCTATTACCACCTCTCCACATTAAGTTGGGTCTCATTAAGCAATTCATCAAGTCCCTTCCAAAAGATGGTGAGTGCTTTCGGTACCTTTGCTCAAAGTTCCCCCGACTTTCTGAAGCAAAGCTAAAGGAAGGAGTGTTTGTTGGCCCTGATATAAGGAAACTCATTTCAGATGGAGCATTCGCTGAAACGATGTCTGAGAAAGAAAAAGAAGCCTGGGATTCCTTCAAGGATGTTGTTCTCAAATTCTTGGGGAACAGGCGGGATGAAAACTATAAGGATATTGTTGCCAGGATGCTCAATGCCTTCAAAGAACAAGGCTGTAACATGAGCCTGAAAGTCCATTTCTTGCACTCCCATGTGAACTACTTTCCCGAAAACTTTGGGGCGTACAGTGAAGAACAAGGTGAAAGGTTTCACCAGGACATCAAGGACGCAGAGAGAAGGTACCAAGGAAGATGGAACACCACTATGATGGCTGATTTCTGCTGGTTGCTGCTGCGGGAAACCCCAGATGAAAAATACGCCAAGCAGCGCACCAAGAGAAGCATTCGGGTGAAGAAGAAATGGGCCCACCAGGAGATTGATTGACCCAAGAATGACTTTAAAATCTAAACTGTGTTGACAAATATCGTGTTTTACTAAACTTTGAAATAAAAATTTGCTAGTTATTACCACAGTGTCAGATCTCATTTATTAGAATTTTATTTTCACACCATCGGGTGTTTGTCTTCATGTATTGCAATGGTGCGGTTTGCGTTTTCTATTCTTACATACATACCTGTACAACATTTTTTGCACATTTCTTTGCTTTGCTTTGTGTCTAACCTCGCTCTTATATGCTCAATGTTTGTGCACATGTATGTGGCTGTTTTAAGTGCAGACAATTTTGCTACCATCACAGTGTGTTTTGTTGACATTACTCTATTCTTATGTGCTGCCTTGTTACAATTTTCTTTATTCTTATTTGAATAACTACTAAACAATTAGTATAAAGAATTTATCCAAGAAACCTTTATCTCGATCGCACTCAATCTGAAACGTTCACCTCAAACTGCTAACCCAATGTAGCAAAATAACTGTACGTGATGGAGCAAATTGGTTACCAGATTTGGATTCAGCGCACCAAAAAACGTAAAAATCAATCGAAACATTAGAGGCAGTTTAAAAAAAAAATTTTTAGTGTACCTGTGTTATTTAAAAGTCTTAGTCATATCACCTCTATCCTACCTGTCCTTTAAAGTGTACATATTAAGATGCTTAAATCTGTCCTCATATGATTTGTAATGAAGACCACTAACCATTTTAGTAGCCACCCTCTGTACTGACTCCAGCCTGTTTATATCCTTTTGCAGGTGCGGTCTCCAGAATTGCACACAATACTCCAAATGAGGTCACACCAAAGACTTATACAGAGGCACTATCACCTCCTTTCTTCTGCTGGCCATTCCTCTCCCTATGCACCCAAGCATCCTTCTAGCTTTTGTTGTCACTTTTTCTACCTGTTTAGCTACTTTAAGATCATCAAACACAACCACGCCAGGTCCCACTCTTCTTTAGTGGACAAAAGTACTTCACCCCCTATACTATATTGCTCCCTTGGATTGCTGCAGCCCAAATGCGTGATCTTGCATTTTTTTAACATTAAATCTCAGCTGCCAAATTCTAGACCATTCTTCAAGCTTAGCTAGATCCCTCCTCATGTTATCTACACCTTCCTGTTTGTCTATTCTTTTGCAGATTTTGGTATCATCCGCTAAGAGGCAAACCTTACCCAACAGCCCTTCCGCTATAACAAAGAAGTTTAAAAAAATCAGACCAAGGACAGGTCCCTGGGGCACACCACTGGTAACCTCCTTCTCCTCAGAGTGAGCTCCATTTACCTGTACCATGTATTGCCTCCAACTGAACCAATTTCTAATCCAAGCAGTAACTTTAGGGCCCATCCCTAGGGTGCTCAGTTTTTTTATAAGTCGCCTGTGAGTAACGGTGTCTAAGGCTTTACTGAAATCTAAGTACACTACATCTAGGGCTCTCCTTCAGTCCAGTTCCCTGGTCACCCAGTTAAAGAAATCAATCAGATTTGTCTGACAAGACCTGCCTCTGGTGAATCCATGCTGCCTCCGATCCTGTAATCCTCTAGACTCCAGAAACCTCACTATTTACTCTTTCAGCAGCACTTCCAATAATTTACTCACCACTGAATTTAAACTAACCAGCCTGTATTTTTCAACCACATCCTTACTTCCGCTTTTGTGTAATGGGACCACATGAGCCTCTCTCCAGTACTTTGGCACCACTCCCGACTCCAACGAGGCATTGAAAAGGTCAGTCAGTGGAGCTGCTAGAACGTCCCCAAGTTCCCTCAACATTCTAGGGTGTATCCCATCCAGTCCCGTCGCTTTGTCTACTTTAAGTTTAGCTAGTTTCTCATGAACACAGTCTTCTGAAAATTTTTCAAGATGCCCCTTGATTCTGTTCCTGTTTGTGGGTATTTTCTGAGGTCCAGCTCCTGGTTCTTCATCTGTGCATTGCACGGCATTTCCAGCATTCTTCAACAGCGTATATCGACAAAGGTGTTCCTGGTCAAATTTCAGTGACTTTAAAGATACAATGATAGTTAGTGAAATTTGCTGGTTGTAATTGTAAATTATTTTCTTTTTAATTTATAGAAGTTCCTTTTAACTCACGTTAGGTTGTTTTTAGTACACATGTGGATGTTTGGCTAGAAAAGTATGATGGCCTCTCCCTTCTCCTTCTCCTCCCTCCCTCATCCCCTCTCCCCCTTCCCTTCCCCTCCCCTCCCTTCGCCCTTTCCCTTTTCCCTTTCTACTTTATTCTACTTTCTTTTAATTATATCTGGTTTCCTTTTGTAGCTCTGACAGTGTTTCCTGCATCATGGACATAGATACTGGTTAAAAATGTTAATACAGTGAGTTTTCCCCCTCAAATGGGTCACTCCCTCTTTCTCATTCTGCATACTCTGCAAACAAATAGAATATAGGCTCACATATGTTCTCCTACATACGTGCTGTTATTCATTGATTTTGATATGAATTATGGGCCCAATACTGAGCTAGACTCATTTTCGAAGGGCTATGCCACCAACCTCTAACCCGGATATTCAATGTCGTGGCATTCCCAGTTAGCTCCTGTGCCTTAAAAATAGGCAACGGTTTTCCTTGCCTATCTTTTTGGAACAAATCACTAAGGGGTATGTTTACTAAACTGCGGTAACGTTACATAACGCGCGTTATGTAACGTTAACGATCGTTAAGTTATGTTAACGCGTGTTATGAGATGTTAACGATCGTTAATGTCTCATAACACGCATTAATGTAACTTAACGATCGTAAAGTTCCACGGGGCGGTAAAACACCGCAGAAGGTGGAGAGAAGGCGGAGAGAAGGGGTCAATGGGTGGAGTGTGGGCAGGTAGAGGCCCCTTTCACACCAACGCGCTGATCTGAAGAGCTGAATACTAACGCGATTGAAAACCTTCCGTTAGATGCACATTTGCAGGGGAGAGAAACCATTTCAGTGTTAGCAATGTACAGCATAGGCAGGGAAACCTACAAAAGTGATAAGTGTGATATATGTGCACAGAACAAAAGGGCAGATAAACATTGAAAATGACCTCAACAAACTGTAAAAAAACCTAACCAAGCTGGCCAATAGTGATAATATTGGGAAACAGCAAAAAACACTACCGAGAAAGCTCCCAAAAAAAGATATTAATTGTGGAAGGGTCTATGCTCTATCCCTCGAAAAGGTGAATGATCCCACAGTGAAATAGCGCTGATCAGGGCTGTCCCTTGTTATTGGACAGGTGTCCTAAGGCGTGCACATGTTGTGCATAGCAGGGTGGGCATGTTGGAATGGGCAACTGGACAGATGCTGGAAAAGGGGATACAGAGGGCCACAGGCAGCACATGCGGTGGTGCAGCTGGGCCACAGTGCGGACTAGGGTGATGCCTAGGTGGCCCATATGAATGCTGAAACAGCAGAGCAGCCAGACAGCAACTGATGAAGGCCCAACATGGGCACGACTGTGTTTCCCACAGTGTCACAGGGGATAGTACCCAGCAGCTACCCCCAAGGGCACAGAACAGTGGCAGGCGGTGCTGGGGGGAAGCGTGGACGTCTATGCAGGCACCCCTACCCCAGAACCCGCACCATAGGCATCCGCCTACCCGCACACTGGATGGCCTGAGACTGCTCACCACCAGCACCACCAGCAGAAGGGCATGGCAGCATGGTGGCGGAGGGGTGCTGGTGGCGGAGGGGGCAGTGGAAGCTGGCCGCAGCAGACCACGGCCTAGCCCCATTTAGGTGGGTGCCGTGCACTACAATAGACAGGCTCCATCTGACAAACAGTCATGGTATCTCCAGGGAATAGAACTGTCCCTGTGGCAACACAGTGGTGCAGTATGCACAGCCAGTGTGCTCAGGAGCAGAAGGTCATAGGTTCAAGTCCCAGCTGTGGTACCTGCCAATCCTGTCCCCATATTTTACCCAGTAATAAACCATGGTAAGAAAGACAGAACCTTTATTGCAGATAACAGAAACATGCCTGGACACCTACATTTTACCCTACAGAGCACAGACACCCTAAACAGGCGCAGTACCTACAGCAGATCTCCCAAATGCAGTCCTGGAGGGTCAAACACCATTCAGGTACCATGCTGTCGCTAATAAAGATGCCTGTGCTGCATTTCTATGTGCCGCCCCCATGGTATGCAGATATCTGCCATGCATATTCATGAGGGACAGCATGAAAACCCGAACAGTGTGCGGCCCACCACGACCGGAGTTGGGAATCCCTGCCCTAGAGCAGCGGCCAACAGGGCCAGAAACACCCGCACCCACAGGCCCCATTAACCGAAGCCTCCAGGAGAGGCAGGATGTTGAGCCCTGTGTGCATCTCCCAATACTAGCACGTGCATATCTTAGGAATGCCACCCTAAACCTGGGAATACGGTACACTGCTATCAAAAGGTTGCTATGATTACTGGCAGATAGCAATTCCAAAGTTAAGTACAAATTTCTGAGTGAGCTGCATCATAGCAACCTTTCTGATGCCTGTGGTGTGTGCTACAGGTATTGTGTCTGACAGTGTTTACCACCCTGGGGAGTGACCCCAACAGTATTGCGTACCATAGCCATGCCTGCACTGTGCCCAGGACTAGTGCGGTGGCCAGGGCTGCCAAACACCTCTATAGTTGCACAATGCTGGCATAGGTGTGGGGAGTATGTGTCTGTCTATCCAGTGTGTGGTGGCTGCAAACACCCTCCACAGCCCACACTGCTAGCACTGTTGCCTGTATTGGCCTGCCAATGTACATAATGAGAAGCAAGGTACCGTGGGAATAGCCTGGATAGGGTGGCCTGGCCTGGATTCATCTGTACACAGCATAGGGCAATGGCTGGGACATTGTCGTGCCCGGCCACCACCTGCACGGACAGGGTGGTCACAGCATGTCCTGCTGGGAGGTAACTCTCACCCTGACTGTGCAGGGACCACGGCATGGCTGGGTTCCCCCATAGTGCTAACCAGTGTTTCTCGCAAGTGATATATATGGGTTCTCTTATCTGGGGCTCAATCACTGACTTATCTGCTTGGTGGGTGTGCACACATCCCCTCCAGGAACATGTACTATGGATTAGCTAGCTAGCAGACTGTCTGCAGTTAGTATGTGTGTGGCTGGAACACCTTGCAGGGTGCAGTGGCTGGTGACTCACTGTGCTTGCTGCTGGAGAATGTCAGATGGTGGTGGGGGGCAGCTGTGCATTTCCAGGGCGACTGTCTGCCATTGCCCTATTTATGGATGCGTACAGATCTGCGTTGACTACCCTATAGCGTGTCCTACCATGAGCTGGACTGTGGTTGATGGTCCCCTCTACTGTCACCATTGCAGGGAGGTACATTGTGGATCTGTTGGTGGGAGATTCCGTTCCCAACCCTGAGCCACAGTGGGTGGGTTGGGGGGGGGGAAGAAGGAATCCGCCTGTGGGTCCAACCACCCCCTTCACCTAAATCATGTGACCATGGAACCCACACAGGGTATGCACTATTCTGGGTGCATCATAGTCCACAAGGGCTAGATGTGAAATACAGATGGACACAGGCATATCCTAGGTGTGTCTGCAAGGACCACCTATCACACGCTGGCACTGATGGAGACCTGCAGCATAGCCTATCTCAGCAAAGCCAGGTGCTGCGGAAATGGTGCTGGGCACCCCACCTCACCCTCAGGGTGAGCTCAGGACCCGCACACTGTGACGGTCTGTAGCTACTCTGTGCCAGTAACACACACAGTCGGTACAGCCTACCAGGCTGAGGTGCTGTGGGGGTGCACATGGTTAGAACCCCCTACCAGGCCGAGGTGCTGGGGGGGGGGTGCATTCCGCATTTTGTGATCATCTCTAGACTGCTGATCTGCATGTGCAGTGCATCATGGGTATGGGTGATTTAACCCTATCCTGGTATCCACAGCAGACGGTTTGTGTGGTGACCTGCAGTCCCTCTGTAGCCAGCCAGGCATGTAGTAGCAGCTATAGAGCTGTAGCCCACTGGTAACCTCACTGCATGTAGAGCCAGAAGTTATGGGTTTGATCCCACTGTGGGGTTATTTGGTAGGGCTGTCTGCAGCATTTTCTTTTTTTAATTTAAATTGGTTCTGCCAGCACAGACACCCTCACAGTGCTGTCTCCTTATGGTGCCTCATCAGGCGCCCTATAAAGCGCCCTCTAGGGCGCCCTGTAAAGTGCCCTATAAGGCATCTTATGGGGCGCCCCATAGGGAACATTACAGGTTGTCTTGATGGACAGTGCACTTAATAATGTGCCCTCTGGAGTACCTTATAGGGCGCCTTATGTGGCACCTTAGGTTACGGCCCTGTGAGGGTGTGTTTGCTGGCAGCACTAATTAAATTTACAAAACAATATGCTTCAGACAGCACTGATTTAAAGTAAAAGCTAATGTCTCAGCCAGCTTTACTCATTGGACCCACAGGGGGATTGAATTCACATCCCTTGCACCATCAGTCAGTGTATTAACCATTGTGCTACAGCTCTCAACACCTTGCTAGACACCTTATCATATGCCTTATCGGCGCCGTACAGGGCGCCTTGCGTGGCGCTTTACACGGCACTTTGTAACGCTCGTTGCTCTATGGCGCCTTTTAACACGCGTTATCTGCAACGATGTACCGCCCATGTCCTTATTTGGTCATTTCTGTTTCTACTGCGGATTCTAACGCGAATGACACTACTGCAGTTTAATAAACATACCCCTAAGACACAAAGTACAGCAGAGGGCAAAAACCATGGCCAACAAAGCGAGGATTAATCAAACCAACTTAATTGAAGACCCAACTAAAGTTGGTTTGATTAATCCTCGCTTCGTTGGCTGTGGTTTTTGCCTCCACTGTAGTTTGTGTTTTTTCTGCGGAAGGCTCCCTTCTCTTTTTCCTTTGGTTTACAAATCACTAAGGCCCCAATTCTGAGAAAGACGTGCAGGGAGGATGTGTACGTCCAAAACGTGTACGTCTGAAATGTAGACGCGATTCTCTGGCTGGGCAGTTAAAGGTGCAACTGCGCATCAGAATACGCGTTTAATGTCTAGCCGCTAAACGTGCAACCCGCAAACAGCAGGGTCCCGTATATGTACATGTAATACGTTTAAACTACGACATGTCATGGACGTGTAGTTCCAAAAACATGTCCACCTGCACAGTTGTCCACGTGAGACAGGAAACAAGATACAGTAAATACCCTCGCCACAGCCAGAGCTGAAAATGGCCACCCGCCAAGTAAATTTTTCTGAAGCGGAGACCTGCCTGCTCTGCAGGCTAGTAATAGAAAATGAGGGAGGTCTGGGCAGAAAGCCAACCCTAGATGTAGCACGCAGGGACTGGGAAAAGATCTGGACCATCCTGGCGCAGTAAGTAGGGCAAAGTAGGAAAGGGAGGAGGCAGGGGAAATGCATGTGGGGTGACAAGAACAGTGCAAAGAGCCAGGAAGTAGCTGCAAAGTAAAGGGGCAAGAGACTCACTTTTGTCTACCTGTTTATTCACACCTTCAAAAAAATATAACAGATTAGTAAGACAAGGTCTTCCTTGTCTAAAGCCATGTTGGCTGTCTCCCATTAAGCCATGACTATCTACACGTTGAGTCATTTTGTTCTTTATGATGGTCTCTACCATTTTTCCCAGTACTGACCTCATGCTCACCGGTCTGTAGTTTCCTGGATCACCCCTGGAACCCTTTTTAAAAATTGGTGTTACATTGGCCATCCTCCAATCTTCAGGTATTACAAATGATTTTAATGATAGTTCACAGATTAATAACAGCAGGTCTGCAATCTCATATTTCAGTTCTTTCAACACCCTTGTATGTATACCATTTGGTCCAGGTGATTTTGCTGCTCTTCAGTTTATCAAATAGTTTTAATACATCTTCCCAGTTTATCAATATTTCTTTCAATTCTTCCACAGTATCACCTTTAAAAACCACTTCAGTCATGGGTAACATTCCTACATCTTCCTCAGTAAAGACTGAATTGAAGAATTCATTCAGTCTCTCTGTTATAGCCTTGTCCCCTCTTAGTGCCCCTTTTACCTCTCTATCATCTAATGGTCCAACTGACTCTCACAGGTTTTTTGCTATGAATGTATTGAAAAAGTCTTTATTACGTATTTTTGCTTCCAAGCAAGATTCTTCTCAAATTCTCTCTTTGCCTGCCTTATCAATACCTTGCATTTAACTTGCTAGTTCTTGTGCTGTTTCTAGTTTTCATCATTTGGCTCTTTTTTCTATTTCCTGAAAGATGTTTTTTTGGCAACAACAGCCTCTCTGACCACACCTTTAAATGATGCTGGCAGTTTTTTGGTCTTCCTTCCACTTTTCTTAAAGCATGGAATACAGCTGGTCTGGACTTCCATGATAGTATTTTTAAACAACACCCAAGAGACATGATGCTAGTAAAGGACAACACATGGCTGACCTAGGCCACCCCCCACTACCATCCACCATACCAGTCCCCTGAGAGAACCCTGTGTATTCCCCCTGCCCCATGAAGTCTGAGACTGTCCACAACAGCATCACCTCCAATGGGAAACTGCCCCATGCAGCCACCACTGTGTCCACAAAGAAACATCCCTGCATATGACATCTGAGTATAACCCCTACCACCCCCATCCCATGACACTGGGCAGCACAACTCCAGAATGTAAAGCACATGCTAACATTGAAACAGCTTAGGTCAGGGGCAGTCCTGGCCTAAGCTGTTTCAGCATTAGCCTGGTGCACCACAATCCTGCCTGGTTTTCATGAAGTCCCTAATGAATATCCATGGTATGTTTGCATACAAGGGGAAGTGGTGGATGCAAATATATCTCATGAATATTCATTAAGGGCATCACGAAAACCAGGCTGCATTGTGGTGCACCAGGACTGGTGTTGGCCACCCCTGGCTTAGGCACTGCAAGGCTCAGTGATGTGTAGAAAGCCACAAAATAACGGATAGACACACACACACACACACACACACACACCGATGCAACGATGAGGATGGTTGGCAATCCTGCCTGCCACTCTGGTCCCAATCTCAGCTCATGTCACAGGCAGCACTGTCCCTGTGGCAACCTCAATCCATGGCCTCACCAGTCAGCAATGCAGGCACACAGGACAGAGGAGGCCCTGGACCTGGGTGTGGCAGCACTGGAGATGTGGCAGCAGGATAAGATAGGGTCCAGTGTATGCAGGTGGTGGTATAGCAAGCAGACAGGCAGTTGCAGTGACAGACCTGGGGGGGGGGAGAAATAAACATGCATATGTATGACACCTCCTTCCTTCCTCTACAGACGTTCCATGTCCTGCAGGAGATGGAAGCATACAGGGTGCGCTTCCGCACCATACGGCGTAATAGGCTGTGGCTCCTGCGACGTATATGGCAGCAGCTGCAGCAGGAGCGAGGTGAGTGGGGGGAATGGCACAGGAATGGGTCCATGACATGCAATAAGGCACAGGGCTGGAGCTGCTGTTCATCCCAGGGGCAGCAGCAGACAGAGCATGGGGAGGCATCTGACAATGGGGACTTGGCAGCCAGACACCCCCACACACAGAAACTAATAGCCATCTTTCTGTATCCCTTCCACTTAAGGACAGCCCAACCTTGCAGCAGAGGAAGAGGAAGAAGATGATGATGAGAGCCATGGCGAGATGGTGGCTGAGGAGGGAGAGGAGGAGCAGCAGCAAGGAGCCCCGCCACCATCCCTACGGACTGTACACCAATGTCCGACCCCATAGTACTATCCATCACCTCCCCATCAGGGGAGAATGGGGATGAGGTGTACACCCTGGATCTCATGGAGGTGCCCCACTCCCCTGAGGGGGAGGAGCCAGAAAGTGCTATGACGGCTGGCCAGGGCACCCCAGGGTAGGAGGCAGGGTACCCCTGGGTGGGTGACTCTGAGGAACAGGGTGAGGAGGAGGAGTCCCTGGAGGAGGGAAAACTCAGGGCCATGCCACCCAGGGACACCCAGTGGGTGGAGGTGGGCGGGAACATGGGGGAGGGGATGGGAGGGGGCAGTGGGTGGAGGGAGGGAACATGAGGTGGGAGGAGGGGACAGGAGGAGGCAGGGGATGGAGGGAAGGTATGGGAGGGGGGAGGGGGCAGCTGCAGAGGGGCCCTTGGAGCTCATTGCTGATCACCTACTTAGGATGAGGTGCAACCTGCAGACCCTCACATGGGCCATGGAGCGGCTGACGGATGGGTTCCAGATCCCATGTAGGTCATCACAATGAGACCCCTGGTATGTCTGCCCACAGAAGGGTTAGTAGGGATACCCAGATAAGTGAACAGTTCAAATAAAACCTGTTAATTTGAAACACTGTGTCTGTGTGTATATCCGCATAGGGGGTCAGTCTGGGGCTTGAATAGTGGGGATGGATGGCCCATTGGGATGTCCATCCCCACTATCTGCACGGTAGATGGCTGCAGCAGAGAGGTGGATGGGGGCAGCATCGAGGTGGGTCATGGGTGTTTGCTGTATGTGCCGGGGCTATAAAGCATGGATGGGGAATGCTGTCCACCTTTGAGGTAGAATAGGTTCCCTGATGCGGCAATGGACCACAGGTCCGGGCCTATAAAGCGGTGGGTGGGGGCAGAGAGGCTCCCCCACAGCCTGTCCCCAGCCTAGGGAGGCAGGATAAGGGGTCAGGCTGTGGGTAAAGGGTCACAGGCGTGGTTGGCTGGGGATCGTGGCCATACAATGGAGCAGCAGTGTCATGGCAATTAGACGTGATGGCGCTGAAGCTCCATTGTACAGGCCAGACCAGTTTAGCTGGGAAAGACCTGTACATGCAGACCAGGCCACTTTGGGGACCTGGCCTGCACATACAGGCCTGTTTGTGAGTCTGGTCCAGTGGGGCCAGGTGTGCCCCACAGGATCAGTATTGTGGCTCCCTCTGTGTGTCCAGTTCTGACTGGGTACATAGAGGGCTGAGACGACCAGAATGGAATTGTGCTGATGGGGCATGCCCGCAGCTGCCCAGCCCTGCCACCCACCCCCCAGTCCCAGCGGCACAGGCAGCCTACATCAAACAAAGTGGGTCTCTATGAGGTACCTCATCTGGGGTAGAGGCCCCAGTACACAAACCATTGCAATCACATCATAGACCCCTTGTTCCTACCGTGTCAGTGGCAGTGTTTCTGTAGAGGCAGATATATTGCATGAAATCAGCCCCATACTGGATAAGGCACCTGTCATGTCACTAAGGGTGGGCCTTCTGCTGTCACTGGTTTTGGGGACTTTTTTGTACAACCTTTATGGAGCCTCTTAATAGTAAATGTCTGGATGGGATTCTCATATCCATTATGCCACATGGGTCTAAGGTTTACTGCTGGCCCCAGGGCTGGCCCTACCATTGAGAGACTGTGTTCTTTGCACATGGCCCTGCTTTTCAGTCTCACAATTCAACCCCTGACATTTGCAAATAAGGCCCCCCAATAAGTCACTGTACATGGCCCTCTTCCCCCTGCCTTCAGCCTGACTCTTAGTTTGTCTCTCAGCATGCCCACCATCCTGTCCTCTCCCTCAGCTCCTCTAGATAGACCTCAGGAATCGACAACATAACAACTACTTTCATCCTTATCCTCCTAGATATACCTTCCTCATTTGACTCTGTAAACCACATCCTAATCAACTGCCTAAAACACCTCGGCATAGGTGGTACTACTCTACAATGGTTTCAAGACTATCTGTCCAACTGCACCCAACAGGTTGCGTCGAAAACAACCTATCTCACTCAACCTCAGGGTGTCCCCCAGGGATCTGCATTATCTGCACTTCTGTTTGATATATATCTGCAACCTATCTGCAATATCAGCCGATCACACAACTTAGACTACAGAATGTATGCAGACGATATAATGCTATTCACCACCTTTGACATCAGAGATCCTAACGACACAAAGATTACCAGTTGTTTCAACAATGTCTCTGAATGGTTCAACTCAGTTAACTTCACAGTTAAGAAAACAGAAGCACTCATTAATACTAGGAATGAAACATTCAACCCCCCTAATTCACTACACGTAAACAATGCCTCACTTGAAATACAAAAAGACATCCAATACCTTGGGATATACCTTGATCAAAACCTGGAATTCACCAAACACATTCACATGTCTACTCACGCAGTTTACAATAAAAACAGAATGATTCAGTATCTGAGACCACTGCTCTCCCCCACAGACATCCGTTCTGTAGCCCAGGCACTCATAAGCCCCCATTTCGACTACAGAAAACCCTAAAGCCCTAAAGCACCTACAATGTGCTCTAAACACAGTTGCACGCACAATTATGAAAGCTGATAAATCTGATCACATAACACCTATCCTGTTTCAACTCCACTGGCCCCCGATACTTCAAAGAATCAAATTCAAAGCTCTCATGATCATGTTTAAAACAATAAACAACATAGCACCAACATACCGCACCACACTGATAAACATTCAACAACACACATGAACAAAAAGAGACAACCTGACAAACATGCTATCTACTCATATTAGTGCCAGAAAACTAAACCAATCTACAACCAATAAGACATTATGCCCCTACCCTATGGAATAGTCTTTCTAACACTCTAAGAGAAATCAAAGACATAACTCAATTCAGACAACATCTCAAAACATTCATATTTACAGACTACTATCAATGTGATCAGCCATCATAGACCCCCATACATTACCTTATCAACACTTCACCACACTCATTTATTTATTTATTTTTTATTTATTATTTATTTTATTTACATTCTCTTATATACCGCGCTATTCTGCATCAGTGCGGTTTACATTGAACAAACTGAAATTACATTGAATAGGGCATTATAACTCATCAACCACTTCCTGTCTCCATGCACTTGACTCACATTACTCCAGGATATCACCCAGACCACTAATGTTAATATCTCCTGTAAATAGTTCTGCACTTCTTTGTTATTGTTAAATATCTATTGCACGTCATCATTAGTTAGTTGTGCAATTGTTACATACTTGTTCCTTGTAAACCATTCTGTAATTGTTCCTTACAAATTGCTTTGTGCAGTAGCTACAATGTTATCTGTAAACTGCTCTGATTATCATGACAAAGCAGTATATAACAACTAATATGTGAGTACATAAATAAAATAAATGTTATGCCTTGAGCTGCACAGCAGGGTCATTTTGGTGGCCCTATGGATGAAAACTATGCAATTATTTGCCATCAGATGTTTAGGTAACACTAATGAAACAGAGTAACAACCAGTACTTCTGAGTTTTGTATATTTAGCAACAGCCAATTCATAGCTGTCCAAATAAAGACAAAGACATTCGCCGCTTTGACCCGGTGAAAAGCGGGATATAAATACAGTTAAATAAAATAAAAAAAAATATTGATGAGAAATATCATTATGTCATTTGCCTAGAGCCCAAAAGGAACTGTTTCCATAACCACGATGTTCAAGACTCGTTGAACACCATCCATATCCTTTTATAACCCAGCTATGCTACCTGCTTTATTTACACATAGATGTTCTTCTGTGTTGTTACAGTAGAGTGTTACTTTAACAGACATAGGCTGTTATTTCATGTTTTAACAGGTCTAACGTAGATGTCCAAAATGGACGTTGTGATGGCGCAGCAAGTGGAGAGCATAAGGAAAGAGGGAAGAATCAGGCAATTTCCCAAGATAGCAGAATAAAATCCAGAAGTTTAAGGGTTAAAACTCCTGGGTTAGAAAAAAACTCTCCACAGAAAGCTGGTAGTAAGGAGACACGCCCCAGCTCCATGGTTACCAACTCTGCTCACGAGGGAGAGTCAGGGGTGGGGCCAGGAAGCCCAAGGGGAAAGCACAGATATAAACTGCTAGAGAGTGAAGAAGGAGAGAGAGGCAGGAACAAGGATGGAGACAAGAAGAAACAAGAGAGACACAGAGGCAGAGAGAGCTGCAGGCAGAGATGCAGCCAGAGTCCAAGGAACACTGAATTCAGAGGGAGGTCTGAGGACAGTGAGAGGAAGTACTTCACGAGGATTCCTAGTTCTGACTCCAGTGCAGCTTGGAACAGGTCAGAAGGTCCCAGAAGGGGAGGAGGCCGTAGAAGCTCTGGAGAACTAGTCAAGGAAGGTACCCGGAGAGTCAAGGGAGCTTCATTAGAAACCTCTTGGAGAAGGGCAAGGCCAGCCAGAGGGATTGGAGCTAACCCAGTGACCTGTGAGAGAGACGGGAGACATACCTATAGAAGGGAAGCTTACCCAGGGGAGTTTGTCAGCCATGTGGGCAGCAGAAACCGTTCCCCTGATGTTTTTATGGAAACTGAGTCTGCAGCAGTAAAGCCTGTTACGTGCTTACTTCCTAAAAGTAAGGTGAGCAGTTTTAAACCTTCTACCAACCTCATAAAAGCTAAGAGACTTCCTAAATGTCATAGTATTCCTCAGAGGAGGGAGGACTCTGCCTTAACTCAGGTGTTAGAAATCCTGAGGGGATTAAAACAGGATAGCTTTGAGTCTGAATCTTATGCCTCTCCAACAGACTCAGATATAGAGAGCATGGAACTAGAAATGCCTAGATTAACAGAAGAGAATTCATATATGGAAATGGAATGTTCTGTAGCCTCCAGATATTAAGTAAAGGCTAGACCATTTCCAGAACCTTTAAAACTTCGCAGCTGTTTTTCAAGTTAGCACGGCTGTAGGAAATATGCAAATGAGCTTGCTGAAGTTCTAAGCCGTAACTCTGTATCCTAGCAGCTACCTGCTGAAAATATATCGTTTGAAATATAGCAAGTGGAAACAATTGTTTGAGGAGAAGAAAGAAAACAATTTGTAACAGAAGTTTTACCCTGTTGGAAAAGTTACAACTTGTGTCTGTTAAAGCCACGTGGCAAGCTGGTTTTTGTGTTCTTCTCTGCACCAGAGTTCAGTGCTGTGGTTTTGTTATGGTATGAAGAAATACTATGTTTTCATTTGAGTGCCGAAGCTGAAGTAGAAGCCTTTTTGGTTTGAGTATTCTGGAAAATATCCTTACCTTATGTCCTGATATTTTGGAACCTTTTTATAAGAAGTTCCATTGGCTGAAAATAATAAAAATCCTGCGAGCCTATATATATTCTCGGCTGAATCATTTCACAACTACACAAATATAGGCACTTATCAGAAATAAATATATTGACTGCCCACGTCTAAGTCCTAGGCAATTGCCTTGGGTAAGGGCGCGGTGACAACGTACACATTTTCGTCAGAATATGGTTTAGATGTTTAAGCGGCCAGTAAAGCCCACGTTCCTCCCCTCCACGCCCATGTCCAGACTACCCGTATATCTCGCCTGTATGTGTAAAGTGCCTTGCTTTTGGAATCGCGTCTAGACTGCAAGTGCCGAACACATCCAACTTGTACGTGCAAATGGCTTATTCGTGGTTCAGAATGACCCTGTAACCGGGCAGCATGCAATATTGTTGCTACCCGGTTATCACTTGTCACCGCTTCCGCTTTGCCCCAGAACACCCCCGATATGCTCCAATGCTAAGTAGATAGCATCAGGGCACATAGGGGATTTAGAAGGGGATATTCAATGGCACTAACTGTATAAGTGCTGTTGCATATCCCAATTTAAGGCATTTACACAGTTTACTGGGATGTAAACTGTGTCAATGCCTTTCAAAATTTGGGCCCTGTGATTATAATTCACTGCCCTTTGCCATAGTCTGTACAATTTCCAAGAGGTATTTGTTGTTTTAATTGTCTTCACATGGTTTTAACTCCTTATTTTCCATTACCAGCATGTTCCCTCTAACTTTGTAATCCATTGATTAGGGTTTTATATGCTCCAATTATTTGATGCCACATGGTTTTAGGCCCTCATGCACACATGTTTTCTAGAGGTTTTTCATTTTCCCAAATATGTTTTCATTTGTTGTTTGTTATTATGTATAAGATGTCTTGAGTTTCCCTGATGTATTCATTGATCCATTCAATTAGTTTAATTCCTTTTTTATGTGTTTATTAGTTTGAATGTATGCATCTTTTTAGTCTCATTTAATTTTATCATTTTGTAGTTTGAATGTTTTATTTCACTTATCATTAATTTATTCATTATTTTATTTATTAATTTTAATGTATATTATGATTATGTCTCTTACTAAGCATTCATAGGCCTCTGATGAAGGCCCACTGCTGAAACACAGCCCAAGTAGGGTTGAATCTATTGAGATACCAATAAAGATTTCTAATTGACAGATTTGGCTTCTATGGTTTGTTCCACCTCACTCCAGACTTGATCTCTACAGTTTTGTGAGTGTGTGTTGCTCCTTCTTTTGGACTTTATACAGCTCCAGCACATACATGCTCACACGCCCACATACACACAAGTCCTCAACACATACTGACAACATGTGCATGTTCCCAGTACACACAGTCACACAGGTCCCCAGAGCACACTGCCAACATGTGCACAGTACCACACAAAGAACCCTCAATACACTCTGCCAACATATGTACACATAAACACAAATACACCACATGACACACCCCATCACACACATAAATCAACATACACACACACACACCACCCAACACCTTCAATGGCACACACACACGTACATATACACTGCAATGTACCTCCCATGACATGCACACACAGACAGAAGCACACTGCCAATATATACATACTTCCACATAGACATATATATTGTGATAGGCACAGGAATCCTGGGTCACAGGAGAAGGAGCATTCTCCAGTACAGACCAACTTAAGAGTGTCCAGAGCTCCTAGAGTTCCCCAAAATGAGTGGCAGAACTTCTCTAAGAGAAGGCAGGGGAGAGGGAAATTAGAGACAGACTCCCAGGAGAAGAATAGACTGGGGTCCCTGGGCAGAAAATGTAAAAAAGTCCCTAAGTGAGAGCCAATCAGCAAATCTCAGGAGAGGGACTGATGACCATTTCCCAGGGAGCCAGGGGAGAGGGCATGGCAGATATTCTTCCCTGGAAATATAATCAGCATGAGATGGAGCCCAGGAAGGAGAAGGACTTTCCACTGTGGAGCTTGCCTGACTCCTGGCCAGCCCAGTCTTAGCCATTTCCTGAGCCCAAAGAGATCCAGTACTGTGAGTAACCTGATGGGATTCAGAAAAGATGGAATATCAGGAAATCACATATTGATAACTGTGAGTTCTACCTGCTTTGTTGCAAACCAAGCTAATAGAGGATGGCAAATAGGGAGATGGATGGCTACTGAATAGGCCAGGGTTGTCACTGTAGGTGACTCCCCAATGGTTGTTCTGGTAACTCCCAGCTAATAAGGAGCGAAGAAAGACCCAAGTATTTGCCTGTGTTTGGAGAGTGCTTGTTTTAAAGTCCGCTGTTTGCAGTAAAGTTTATTTTTTTCTGCAAGGGACAAAGTGATTTTGGTTAAAAGAACCGGTTTAAAATAAGTAACTGTGACACTAGCAATCAAGTGAAGAGAGGGAGTGCATTTCCTCCCTCAGCCAGCTGGGGTGAGGCTGGTAGGCCTCAGCAAGTACTAGGTTTGTGATGAGGAAAACATCAACTGGCTCAATTTAGAACTGTAGTGGTTCAAGAGCAGCAGGGACTTGAACAAGCCTTTCTTCTCCTAGGACAAGCAGGATGAGTCAGCCACAAGTGGTGACATCATCCGACGGCGCCGTAGACGGAAGTACTCTCAATAGCTCAGAAGGCTTTGACATCAGATTTGTCAGCCGGGGGGCCTACAATCAATCCCTCTGGAGCAGACGGGCATGGAAGAGGGAAGGGGAAGTCAGCGGCCAAGCCTTCATGGGGTAGGGGCAGGGGCAGGACTAAGAGTTTGCCTCTTCCCGGATCAAAAGTAGGGTCTGGTTGGGAGTCTGGGGTCGGGAATGTGGGTTCCAGCGTGTTAAGGGTTGGGAGGGATGTAGAGCTGGCTGAGACTTCTTCCCTTATAGGTGTGGGTTGCAATTTAGGTAGCTCAGATGGAGAGGCTCAGGATTCCAATGTGCTTTCTGTAAGACCTTTGCCAGTAGAGAGCCTAGTGGACCTACCACATTTTTGGGGTTTTCCATCTGCTTCCTGCACTGTGGGAGGGTTTCTTTAGGGGCTGTGGCAGGCTTACTCCTGCTAAGGGGGCACCCATTTTAGGGGGATGGGGTCAAGTAGGACCTTCAGCCTATTCATCTGGCTGGTCAGGTGTACACAGTGGCTATCTCCCTATGGGGAGAGGTACGACGTGGGATCACTGATTGGGGGGGCAGGGACCATTCAGATCTTCACCTTCTGCATGGCTGCCTGCTGTTCCACGCCCCTTTTTCTTCTTTTATTCCTTCGCAGGTGCCACTGGTTTCCCAGCATCACCTGGACCAGGAGGTTGCAGGTCAATTCAGCCTGTCTGGTAGTGGAGTCACTGGACAAGCTGGGCAGCAGCAGATGAATTTGGAGTGCAATACGAGGGACGACATCATTCCTCATCATGAATCGGATCTACAGGTCCCTGTCTCTTTGCCAGTTGTGGGGTCCACTGCAGCAGGTGAGACATCAACTGGATCAAGGGAAGGTTCCATGGCGGATTGAGGACACAATGTGGGAGAGAATACGATGCATAAGGCTTCTAAGAAGGGCAAACACAAGAGGCGGCATAGATGGGATTCAGATTCATTCTCCTCTTCCTCTTCTGATTTGTCTTCATCTTCTTCTGGTTTGGCTCAGATGCATGGGGTAGTCAGTGTTAGCACAGCTCTCATCAAAAGGGCGTGGGGTGGAGTTCAAACTTTGGCCACATTCTCAGAATTGTGGGAGGGAGTTCTGTGTACCCTATGCTGTAACATCCTGCTGGAGGGTCGAAGGTGTTCTGGGGAGAGTAAGAAGAGGAAGGGTGATGAGAAGGCTGGTAGGCTTAAGAAGGTATTGCATAATGTAGTAAACTGGACCAGGGCTTTTTTTGCGTCTAGCCAGCATGTGTGGACACCATTCACCAGAGCAATATAGGCTTCTGTTGGCATAAGCAGATTCGATATTTTGCTCTGTGTGTAGTGGAAGACACCCAGCAGCTGAGTGCAGTAGAAAAAGGGCCTCAGTCACTCCTTTGGCCGCCGCTAAATGATTTTAACATCTTCAGCCTGGCTCCTATCCTTGTGCGAAGCCTTGTGGCCATGGCTATGATGTTACCCTAGGTATTTTGACTGTGGTGTTTTGGAGAGTGGTTTTCAATTTGGTTTTGTTATACCAGTGCAGGGCAGTATTTGCTCACTCTCGGTGCGCAATGCACCTTCCGTGCAGATTTTCTCAACAGTAGTGCAAGATGAGTTGGCAGTTGAGTTGAGTTTGGACAGGATTGTGGGCCCCTTTCCTGAACAGCTTTTCACAGATTTCATTACCTCTCCCCTGGAAGTGGTTCCCAAGAAAGAACCGGGAAAGTTTGCTTGATTCACAACCTGTCTTATCCTTTGGGAACATCCATTAATGATCACATTCCCAAGGCGTGGTGTGCAGTTCGCTATGCCTCTTTCGACTGTATGGTCACATTGGTCTGAAAATGAGGTTCAGGGGCCCTACTAGTCAAGGTTGATATTGAAACAGCTTTTTGTTTGCTTCCTGTACACCCGTCTGCATTCCATCTGCTAGGTTTCTGTTCGTGAGGTGAATTTTATTTTGACAAGGGCACGCCGATGGGTTGGTCTGTCTCATGTGCCTTCTTTGAGAGGTTTAGTACTTTTCTTCATTGGGTTTTGGTTCAACAGACAGGTATCTGAAATGTGGTTCATTATTTGGCTGATTTCTTGTTTATAGTTCCTGCTCATTCAGATGCGTGCAGTGCTCTCCTTCAAGGGTTTCTCAATTTGTCTCGAGAGTTTGATATCTCCCTGGCAGCAGAAAAAAACAAGGGCTCTACAGCAAAGATCATATTTCTTGGCACTGAGCTGGATTCAGTGGAAATGGTTGCTCATCTTCCCTTTGAAAATGTGTCTAAACTACGGGTGTTGGTGGCAGCTGTGATGGTCACCTGAAAGGTTACATAGCGGGAGATGCAGTCATTAGTGGGTTCCTTGAATTTTGCATGCAGGATTATGCCGATGGGCTGGGTGTTTTCTCGGCAGTTGTCGGCAGCCACAGCGGGTGTTTCTAAACTTCAGCACTGTACTAGGGTGTCTAAGAATATGCGTGATGACCTGCAGGTCTGGGATGCATTTTTCGTAGATTACAATGGGACTTCTGTTTTTTCAGGACACTGAGGTCTCCGACACAGACTTGCAGCTGTTCACTGATGCTGTGGGTGGATTGTGCTTTGGTATCTATTTTCAAGGTTCCTGGTGTGCTGACCACTGGCCACAGATTTGGCAGGGATTCAGGTCTCATCCGCAACATCACATTTTTGGAGCTCTTTCCAATTGTAGCCACATTGGAGTTGTGGCCGGACAGGCTCTGCAACAGTAAAGTAGTATTCTGGTGTGATAATGCTGCGATAATCGAGGTGATTAATCGCTATTCGCCACGCTGTATCCAAGTTGCAGTTTTAATGCATATTTTTGTTTTGTCCTGCCTATGTATGAATGTGTCAGTCAGGGCTCATCACATTCCTGGTTGTGTTAACAAAATTTGCTGACTCTCTTTCACATTTCAAGTGGACCCTGTTCCAGACTTTGACACCAGAAGAAGATGCAGAAGGGTGCATGGTCCCGGAGCACATTTGGCAGATTGACTGACTGGGATGCTGAGTCTTCTGACGAGAACTTTGGTGCCAGAGACATAGTCTGCTTATTGCAGGGGTTTTGACAAGGTGACATCTTTCTTATTGACTTGAGGTTGGCATCACAGCAGGGTATCAGACCAGCTTCTCAGCCAGTACTGTATGTAGTTTTCGTCAAGGACAATGGGCTCTCTAAATTGGCCATACGTTCACATTTTGCTGGTTTTGCCTTTTTCTCCAGAGCAGCAGCCTGGGGCAGTGTGGTAGGGGAATTTTTGTTCCACAGGTTACTGCAGGACTGGAAGTAGTCTGTGCCAACCCTTCACGACTCCAGGCATCCAATCACACAGGACCTACTGCTGAAATTGTGAGATGTGCTGTATCTAGTAGCGGATTTTCCTTATATGGCTCCTTTATTCTGAGCAATGTTTTGCATGGCTTTCTTTGGAGAGCTCAGGGTCAGTGAGTTGGGGGTAAACTCCTCTCATTTGATTGCCAGTGCAGGCATGTTGCACAAGCATATTCAAGCTGATGTCAGTCAGCTGCGCATTTTGTTGGCCAGATCAAAAATGGACCAGTTGGGAAAAGGGCTTTGTGTGGTTTTAAAAGTGATTGAGGGCATTCCTACTTGCCCAGTAGCCCATATGAGATCTTACCTGACCGGCCAATCGGAAGGTGGGGGATTATTGTTTGTTCATATGGACTCCTGCCCTCTGACCCAATTCCAGTTCATTGCTGTTTTGCGACTGGCATTGCGGCACTTAGGAGAGGATCCCAGTCTTTTTGCCTCTCATTCTTTTTCCATTGGGACATCCACCAGTACGACGGCAGCTGGCCTCTCAGACCATGTTATAAGGAGAAATGGCAGATGGCATTCCCAGGCTTTCACGGGCTATGTTCACTTATGAGTCTGGTGGTGGGGACGCCTTCCTTGTGTTGTTACTGACTGTCTTCTCTTTTGCAAATGTGAGGCAGCAGTACCTGCACTGTTGGCTGATTGGTCATTCCTTTGTTCATTGGGCCTGTCAGCGAGCAGTGGTGCAATCGTGTGGGCTTAACTTGGGCCTCGCTCCGGCTTAGGTGCCTGAGTTACGGCTGGGCGAGCGCAGCCTACATTGGAGCCAGCTCCTGCCCTTGCTGCGACATCACGATCAGGTGCAAAGTTGCCCAGCAGTGATTCTTCTTCATCTAGGAGGCAACGACCTGTCTTCATGGACATGCAAACAGATCATCAGGATGGTAAAAAGGGATTTAATAGAAGTATTGCAGATGTTCCATGGGGTAGTGTTATTGTGATCAGACATCATTCTAAGACCTTCCTGTAAGGATCAACGGTGCTGGTCAAGAGGGTTGGCTAAGATTAATCATCGGATTGGGCATTGGGTTTGTGAGCAAAGCAGCTATCAGATTATTCACTCCTGGGTAGAGGCTGAGTGCACGGGTCTGTTTCGGCAGGATGGTGTCCACTTATCCCAGTGGGTCTGGATCTGCTTCTCAATGACTGGCAGGAAGCCTTGGAACTGATGATTCAGCATGATGCTCGCTGGTCGCAGCTTAGGGGAACAGCACATGGTCTCTGAGTATTACTTGTGGGCCAGTGATCCACAGTCAGTTGGATCACCTTTCTTTAGTATTGGTATCAACACAGATCCTTTCCAGTCAGTTGGCCATGATGTTGTCTTCCAAATTTCCTGGCAGAGCCTTGATGCTTTGGCTTGAGCGGTATATCAAATGTAATAAACATAAACAGCTGCATCATATTGCTGTAATACTTCTATGGGAATGCCATCAATGCCTTTGCTAAGGCTTTCAATGCTGCTTCAACTTCTTCTTTCATCACCAATGGTTCCGGATCATAAGGTACAGGTTGAAACGGCTGTTGGTCCGCTTAATCTTTATCATATAATAACTCTACAGTATATAGTCTTTCCACCTTTTCTTGATCTTCTCAGCATCATTCAGCATGGATCCTTGAGCATCTTGTAGCATTCCAGTTCGAGGTTGGAATTTTTTCTTTAACTTTCATAGCTTTAGGAAAGCCGATCTTGTTCTTCCTCTAATAGTTTCTGTTTCTATTTCCTTGCATGTGTCATTGTAGTACTTCTCCTTGTCTTGTTTCGCTGCTCATTTGAAATCTGTTGAGTTCTGTGCCTTTCTTTTTCCTCTCACTTTAGCTTCTCTGCGTTTCTGGGCAATTTTCAGAGTTTGTGCAGCATCCATTTTGGCTGTTATTTGCTTTTTCACCTTTTGTAGAGATTTCTCACTTTCTTCCAACACAAAAGTCTTGATGCCATCTGATAACTCTTCTGGAGCTTTATAATTTGTATCTAAAGCAGCAAATCAGTTTTGCAGGCAGTCTTTAAATTCCAGTGCTATATTCTCAATGTTATATTTTGCCACATTCATGAGTGCCTTGCTCTTTTTCAACTTTAGTTTGAGTTTGCATACTAGTAGTTGGTGATCTGTACCACAGTGAGCTCCAGGTTTTGTCTTTGTTGATGTTATAGAGATTTTCCACTGTTGACTTCCAAAGATGTAGTCAATTTGATTTTTGTACAATACATTGGGTGAAGTCCATGTGTACAGTCGCCGCTTGTGTTGCTGGAATAAGGTGTTTGAGATGAATAGATCATTGATCGGGCAGAATTTTAGCGGTCTTTCTCCAGCTTCATTTCTGTTGCCAAGTCCATATTTTCCAACCATTTTGCTTTCGTCTTTGTTGCCAACTTTTGCTTTCCAGTCACCCATGACTATCAGGATATCCTGTTTGCATGTTCTGTCAATTTCAGCTTGAACTTGTTTATAGAACTCATCAATTTCATCCTCTTCTGCAGCTGTTGTTGGAGTATATACTTGAATTATAGTTGTGTTGATAGGCATTCCTTGTAGACAAATAAAAATTAAGTGTTCACTGCATTGTATTTCATTACAGTTCTTGCAATTTTCTTCTTAATTATAAATGCAACACCATTTCTTCTTTGTCTTTCATTTCTAGTATAATAGACCATGTGATCATCAAATGCAAAGTGCCCAATGCCAGTCCATTTCAATTCTCTGACACCCAACAGATCGAGTTGTACATATTCCATTTCATTCTTGACCACCTCCAACTTCCCTTGGTTCAGGCTTCATATGTTCCATGTCCCAATATGTAAGACATCTTTGCAGTTTCTGACTCTCATTTCATGTACAGCTTCATCAGCAGTAAGACATCCCGAGGGCTTTAATCCAACCACATTATAAATGTTGGC
This sequence comes from Ichthyophis bannanicus, assembly GCA_033557465.1. Taxonomy (NCBI): domain Eukaryota; kingdom Metazoa; phylum Chordata; class Amphibia; order Gymnophiona; family Ichthyophiidae; genus Ichthyophis; species Ichthyophis bannanicus. Next base: position 1,696,534,662 of record CM066031.1, read on the forward strand.
TTTACTCTGAAAAGTCTTCAGCTCCTCCTGAGTAGCCAGTTGAGTGCCTTCTGACCTGGGGGTCTCATCTTCCAGCACTATCATGCAATTTGTTTTGTTGTGAGTATCCATTGGGTTTTCAAGGCAAGATATGGAAGTAGATTGTCATGCCTTTCTTCCATACAGTTTAAGTTTAGTGTTGTTGCAGTTCTCACAGAAATGTGATCCTCCGCCACCAACACCATCCCATTCTGCTGCTTCTGCCCAGATGGGTGGTTTGTCTTGGTCTGGCACCTTAGATGAGACCTGTCCATCTTGGGAGATTGACAGTAGTTAAGCTACCGATAGCTTAGCCCTCAGCATCAATGATGCACACAAGTCCTCAAAGCAGGAGTTCTGGTTACTCCATCTTAAAAAGATAGAGGAGTAACCTAGTGATTAGAGCAGTGGCCTAATAACCAATAAGACCAGCGTTCAGATCCAACTGTTTCACAGGCCCTGTTCTGACTGCAAATACTCAGTATAGATTACAGTAGAAGTCTAGAGAATGTGACCTTATTTCTGTGACCCCAGTTTGGGAATCACTGTTCAGTAACCCGGGTAACCCGGAGGCCCTTCACGCCTCCTTACCGCACCATCCTTCCCCACTGTACCCTTAATTGCCACAAAACACACTGACAACAACATCTTGGTGCAAATATATATTATTTGGTTTCAGTTTTATTTTAACAACTGTAACAACCGGCCCAACTCGGGCCAACATATCAAACAATCCAAGATAAACCCCCTTTCCCCCCACCCTTGCCGGAGAATGCCCCTATCCGCCGTGTTAGTAGCAAGGCGGAGCATCCTCCTCCCCTGGACCATGCCGCCTGCCTCGCCATGCTAGTAGCAAAGGCCGGCCTCCACACCCCCACTACCGGGCCGAGACCCCCCCAACCGGGATGTCTCACCCCACCCCGGGGAGCCCTTTGCCCCCCACTGCTCGTAAATCAGTTAGAGCCCCCGCCGCCTCGGCGAGCGCTGGCTCTCTACCCCGCCACCGGTGCGAGGTAATTTTAATTATCCTTGCACCGCCCCCCCACCATAAAGCTGCGACCAACCCAACTCTCAAGAGCTTCCTGCCAATCATTCAGTAAAAGGTCCTGACCAACCGGAGACAGGTGCACTCCATCATTACGGTACAGCCCCGCACACTGCGGATCAGCCCAAGGGTGCTGCACCTGCCCCCCCCCCCCAGCCTGCCGCAACCAGCGTCCGATCTGCAGGTTGACTTTCACCAACCCGCGCGACCACCGCCGCTGGGAATGACAGGCCGGCCGAGGGATAATGTCCGACCAGATAAACACAACACCGGGCCACTCCTTCTGCAGCGCCCGAAGGTCCCGCTGCACCGCCCGTATGAGCTGTCTGCATGTCCAACTGGTCAGGTCATTCCCGCCGAGATGTATTAAAACTCCCAAAGGTCGCTGCCATCGCTCCGCAAGACGCCGAAGAGTCGGACGTAACTGCCACCAGCGCATGCCGTGTTCACCCATCCACTGCAGATGAACATTGCTGGCCGCCAGGCCCAGGTGCTGCTCCAACGGGCGTGTCATGGCTCTCCGCTCCGCCCAGTACACAAAGGAGTGTCCCAGAATCCACCAAACCCCAGCTGGGTGCGCACCGCCATGTCCGCTCCGGGAGCGCCAGCCATCCAGCAACCCTGAAAAAAGAAAGACAGCATTAAGCATACCCCCCCACCCCACCACTCAGCCACCCCCCCAACCCTGCCTAGCACACTTGCTCCAGGCGAACATAACCGGCATAAGCGCCCGATCGCCATCTCCCAATCCGCTGAATCACCTCACTCCCCAACCCGGCTGCAGCCGCACTCATTGCTGCCCCAATCCTGAAGGAGTGTGATGCATAACAGCGCTCGTCCAATCCCAAATGCCGCAAGGCCAGGCGCAAAACCGCCGTGAATTGAAACTGGGTCACCGGGCTCCCGTCCGCATGGCAGAAAAATGTATTGGCACTAACTGGCCATGAGCGAAGATAGGACTCCACATTCTGGACCGGACAGGAGCACACCCCCGGGACCTCACTCAACACCACCCAGCGGCCAACCCCTTGTTGGTCCGTCTTAGAGCGTGCTAAGTAAATACGTACGGTAGACCCCTTCAGCTCCATATGCGGACCCGCCAACCCCCCACCTGCCCCAGGCCTGCCGGAACGCGGGACTAACTCAATGACCCGAAATGCCCCGAAAAAGGCCGTAACAAACAACGCTCGAAACAGCGTCGTCTCGAACTCAGACACTGCCACCACTGGCAATACACCCCATATCCGCAAAAGCAACTCATGCGATACGGGGCAACGCCAGTCCTGCACATGTGGCTGCGCCCTTGCCCACTCAGCGAGGAGCCGCTTTACAACAAACGATGCACTTGGATTGCCCCAGCCCCACACCCTGCTAAAGAAAGAGAAACCAGCCAGTGCCGCACGCACACTCGACCTGGACCAACCACGCCCTTTGGCCCAAACTATGAACAAACCGAGCTGCCCATCGACGACCCTACCACCACGCCAACCGCTCGCCCATAAAAATTCGCGCACCCGCGCATAACCCCGCTTGTATGATGCCCACGTACCTGGCGCCAAGGAGGACCGCAACACCTCCATCATTCCAGCGTCCCAATGCTCCAAAGGTGCTCCGGCACCTGCACCGATGTCTCCTCCGCCCCCGGAGCCAACACCCGGAACTGTGACCACTGAAAGCGGGACAAAGCATCAGCAATGGTGTTCTGCGAACCTGGCACATGTCGTGCGCGGGCCGTGATATTAAGACGCAGACATGCGAGCACAAACACCCACATAAGCGCTCCAACACGTGGGCGAGTGTCTGTTAATAACCTGCACCACCGCCGCATTGTCGCACCAGAAAACCACCTTCTTATCCCGCAATCGCTCAGACCAGACCCAAAACGCCACCACTATCGGGAATAACTCCAGGAATGTCACATTGCGTGTCAACCCACTCTCCGTCCACAATGCCGGCCATGCCACCGCACACCATGAACCTTGACAATACAAACCCATACCCGAACTGCCCGCCGCTTCGGAAAACAACTGCAAGTCAACATTGGACAGTTCCGACGATTGCAACACCGAGCAACCATTAAACTGCGATAGAAAAGTATCCCAGACCCGCAGATCCGCCCACATCCCCGCCGTCACCCGAATGCCATGATGCCCGCAGCGCACCCCCGCCATAGCCAGGGAAAGCCGGCGCGCAAATGGCCGCCCCATCGCAAGGACATGACAAGCGAAATTCAAGTGACCAACCAGTACCTGCAGTTCCTTCAGCGTCACCTTGGTCGCCGAACCAACCTTCGCCACTAAGGTCCGCAAACGCTCAACCTTATCAATGGGCAAACGAACCAGTAGCTCACCCGCATCGATTTTGATCCCCAAAAAGGAAAGACATGTCACTGGCCCAAGCGTCTTACCCGCCGCCAAAGGGATACCGAATTCAGCTGCCATCTCCTGGAATGACCCGAGCAAGGAAGCACACACCGGGTCTGAGCCGGCCCGACGAAGAGAAAATCGTCTAGGTAATGCACAATAGATTGGCATCCTGAACGCTGCTCTAGAACCCAGTGTAAGAAAGTACTGAAGGTCTCAAAGTAAGCACAAGAGATTGCGCAACCCATCGGCAAACACTTGTCGTAATAGAACTGAGCGTCAAACTTAAATCCCAGCAACGGAAATGCGGACGGGTGAACCAGTAAGAGCCTGAATGCTGATTCGATATCCACCTTCGCCAGCAGCGCCCCCTTCCCACACCGACGCACCAGCCCCAAAGCCTCATCAAACGACGCATAGTGTATTGAGCAGAACTCCCTCGGTATCTGATCATTCACTGATCTTCCCGGAGGGCAGGACAGGTTGTGAATCAACCGGTACCGTCCAGGCTCCTTCTTTGGAATGACCCCGAGCGGTGAAATAATAAACGGCGAAAAGGGGGGATGGTCGAATGGACCCGCTACCCTGCCCAACGCACATTCCAATGCAATTTTCTCCCGGGCCACATCCACCAAAATGCACACTGATCGAGCATTGCGGGCGGCTGAGCGCACTGCGGCACCCTGACAGGGTATACGAAAGCCCTCTAAAAATCCCCACCATAAAAACCACCCTGCCCTGCCGTGCCTATGCCGCCTATAGCGGTCTAACCACGGCCGTAATGCCTGGATTCTAATGGGGGTAGGCGCCAACCCCCCTATCCCTTCCTCACTTACCCCCCAATGGCGCCCCGGAGACCCCTTTTCGGCTACACCGCAGCCGAGTGGGACGCACCACAGAGCGAGCAAGCGTGCCTAAATTTACAGTCCGGGAAGGGACAGGATGCCTTATTAAAGCGCCAGCAAAGGTCCCCACCAGGCACACCCTTGACTGTGTCTGGCAATGAGCCTGGCGCTCGAAAGGAACGCGAACTCGCCCCAGCAGGGTTGCTCCCTGCCTTGACTTGCCCCCCACATCCACCGGCACTGCCCTTTTTGGCAGACATTTGCGTCAGCCAAAGGTTAATATCCTTCATCCCCCAAGACAATTGCCGGTTCTCCTCCATCATATCACGAAACTCCTCGTCGTAATTGAGCCAGGCCCATCCTTCATGTGCCTGCGACGCCGCCAAGATGGCATCCGCATAAGCCAAAAGCTCCCCGTAACAACTCGGGTCCGCATGCCCCCACACGCTCGCCAAATGCAAAAAGGCCCGAGTCCAATTTAAGGTATTATGCGACACCTTCCGCACCCGACCTGCTTTCTCATCTTCCTTACGCTTACGCCGACTCTCACCAGAACGCTTCCACCCTTCAAGGAGCCGAAAGACATCAATATATCGCCTTTTCAGGATACGCCGCCGCAACTTACGCGGAACACTTTCCCACAACTCGGCGCAACGTACTACCGAAGACCCAGCACCCTCCCCCGACTTAGTGCCCACCACCGAGACATCGGAGGAACTATCCGAAGATGAAGAGAACGACGAGGAGGACGATGCGCTACGCCTACAACGACACTGGTGCTTCCGCTTTGCGGTGGCTTTGCGCCCACCCGAATATCCCTCCCCCACCGGCAAGATCCCCCTGCCAGCGCCAGACGTGGTACCAGAACACTCACCTTCCTGGGAGCGATCGGCCGTCTCCGGCGGCGCCACACTTGTAGAAGACTGCTCCATACTCTGCACCATCGCCGACTGAGGGCCCCTTACTCCCACTGGCGCAGGAACGTCGCTTGCTGTGGGGAAAGAAGCAGCAGAAACAGGAGTACCCATCCCATAATGCCCCACCCCCCAACCCGGCCCCCACCCCCGTGGGGCCACACCGAAGTGCCCCCCCGCAGCCCAACCCGCTGCCCACTAAGGAGGTTGACCAAAGCCACCCGGAAACCCCGCCCCGGCCCAATCCCCCCAGGCATCACCCCACTGTCCCAAACCAGCTGACTGTCCAGACAAAGGGGACCAGCCCAGAAACCCCTCCCCCCGCCCCCCGACCACCCGCGGCCCAAGGAGAAGGCGGTGCCAGCACCCGCGCTCCCTGGTGAGTAGGGTACACCAGAAGGGCAGAAGCCCAAATCCTGCCCCCCTCCACTGCCACCAGGCTGTGGTAGCGCATCACCCGGATCCGCCCCAGCCCCCCCACTACCAGCCCCCAAAACCGACCCTTGCCCCCCATCTCCAAGCCCCAACGTCTCTGCAGGCCCACCCCCTACTATACCTGAACCAAACTCCAACCCCCCCGATGGCATTTGCTCAGACCTACCCCTCCCCTGCTGCCTGCCCGCTCTACCTGCACCCGCGGGCCACGGCCCCCCATAGGAACACGCGCAGCTGAACGGGCCACCCAAGACCGCCCACCCTTTCCCCCAGACCTGGCCATAGAGCCCACTCCCCCATGAGGCCCCTTAGACCCTTTTGCAGAGCGCACCATGCTCCCCCTACCTTAAGCCGCGAGGCCTGCCCAAGGCTGATTTAAAACAGCGGAATGCGTATCCTGCTAAAGAAGAAAGGCACCCGCACTCTCAAGCTTAGCGGGAGACCAGCCCCAGGGCCCAGACCAACACCCCCCAATCAAAGCGACACCACCAACTCCCCTCGCGCCCGACACTCATCCGATGCCGCTCAACCACCACAGAACCGCTGACCGACCGAACACAATGCCGCCCCGGAACCAAACGGAGGAGCAGAGCTGCCAAATGCTTCTTCCCACGATGAGGAGCCGCAGCGAAAGACCGACCATGCGGCTCCTCGATGACACAAGCTCCGCCCCCGACCCCCCCCCCAGCGCCAATGAAATCGCTCCCTCAAGCGAACAGGAGCGATTTCAAAAGCCGCAATCATCCTGCTCATCACCCCCCCCCCCCACCGAAACCCCCAGCTCACGTGCAGGAGGCCGCAGCCGGGCTCGGGCCCAGGTTACTGACGGCCGCGGGACCCAGCCCGCGGCCTCGAGCATTTACCAAGCACTCCTTTTACTCCTTGGTCATCCAGTTGTCTGACACCTTCAGGAAGTTTTGTTTCAGATGTATTTAAAAGTGGTTTTAGTATTAGTTCTTGTTTCTACACCAAGCTTCTTTTCAAAGTCTCTTTTAGTCTGCTTTATTGCTTTCTTACATTTAACTTGCCAATGCTCATTGCTATTTCTTGTGCTCATTGTTTTCTTCTTCATTAGGTCTACTTTCCAGTTCCTGAAATATATATTTTTGAGGGATGTGCATTAATTAATGCATATTTAGACCCCTTCTCCCAGCTTAGCATCAGCCTCACTCTAAGTCACCTTCTCCTACAGTAGGTGTCCCCAGCATCAACAACGGTGCTCTTCTCCTAGCCACAGCTCCAACATCAGTCCCATCTCCTTTCTCCTACATATCCTGTGCACAGCAACAGAAATGTGTTCCTTTGCTTCCACCGCATTGTCTTTCTACTGCTGGAGGGGAGGGGGGATTGAAATGCAAGAACCACTTCTTGTTTCTTGAGAGAATACAGAAAGTGCCTGTTCTTGCATTTTAAGCTCTTCCACAGTCCGGTCAGCAGAATGGTGGGAGCAAAGAAACAAGCTCCCATCACTAAACATGTAAGCTGGTGAGGCAGGACTTTTGACACCCAAGTTTGTGTCCTGAGCCAGTGCATCACTGTTTCAATCTAGTTAACCAGCAGAGCAGAAGGATACTCCAAACCTTCTCAGTGAAGTGCCTTAAAAAATGGCAAATATTTCTGGTTGAATCAAAAAGTCTTCTTAGTTTGTCTTCTAGTTTGCATTTATGTATGTTGGACTTTGAGTGATCCTCGTATTTCATCACTATTGCAAGAGACTAAGGATCTATGTGTTTACCTCCATTATTATTCTAATGTGCATCAGTGTGACTCTACACATGTTAAATAAGGCCAGCCCTGTTACTCTCAATGGGGCAATTTTACTAAGTGCTTAATTTACATTAATGAGTGTTAATACTTTAATGAACATTGTCTTAAAATGGGCCTGCACTTCATTGTAAAAAAGACAAAGTTCCTGACAACTGGCAAAATCAATAATTTCATCTTTGATGGAGAAGAAATTGAAATACTGGACAACTTTAACCTGCTTGGATCAATAATCAAGAAAGAAACGATAAGCGGTCAAGAAATCTGATGATGCATTGCTCTTGGAAGAATGGCTATGGAGAACCTAGGCAAGATTTGCAAGAGCAGAGATGTCTCTCTCCATACAAAGATTCAACTTGTCCAAACCATGGTATTTTCAATAACGTAATATGGATGTGAAAAAAATAGACAGGAAGAAAATTGATGCCTTTGAATTATGGTTCTGGCAAAGAATACTGTGTATACCATGGATTGCCCGAAGAACAAACCAGTCAGTACTAGAGAAAATCAAACCCAAGCTTTCTTTAGAAGCTCAGATGAGAAGACTTTGATTTTCATACTTTGGACACATCATGCAAAGAGAGAGATCATTAGAGAAATACATCATGCTTGGCAGGGTTGAAGGTCAATGTAAAAGAGGAAGAACAGCAATGAGATGGATCAATACAATAACAGCAGCTATGGATGTCACTCTCAACAATGAGCTGCCTGACTGAAGACCAAACACAGTTTAGGACAACTATCCAGAGGGTCGCCATGAGTCGACACCGACTTGATGGCACTTAACAACAGCACTTTAGCACAGCTTAGTAAGTCAAGCTTTTAGAATCTTGAGCTATAGATTTAATAGTTCCGCACTAGACGAGTAGAGCATGGCTAATGACTTCTGCAGTGGGTAACACCTGACAGTCTTCTATGCCTAGATGTGTTGTTTATAGAACTGCATATTTGTTTACATTCCCCTAGTACAGTAGTTTTCAAATCTCTCCCAGTTGGGTTTTCATGATATTTGCAATGAATAAGTATGACATGAATCGGCATGGATTGTAGGCAGTGCATGCAAATCTAGAACATTCACAGTCATTGTGGATATCTTGAAATCCCAATTGGTTGGATTTCTAAGAAGCCAGGTTTGGGAACAACTGTCCCTGGTCTATCCCTCATGCCAGTAGATGAGTGACGTTAGTGGATAGCTTTCAGAATGTGATCGCAGCCTGAAGATGACTGTTATGTGTTGTCCAGAAAGCCAATGTTCGACCCCTTACCCGATCTTTACCCCCTGGAGTGTTTGTTTTATATTGTTTACATATACATATGTAAAGCTATGATATCCTAGGAGTGCTGCAGTGGAGAATATAATAGACTAGATTTTCCCTTTGTAGTGGGATTGGTCCTTTTGATGAGTTTGTCAGAAGAGAGCGATGGCAACCTATATACACATTTCATATATTTGTGTCGTGCTGACACCAAGTGATCAAAGTAAGAAGTGTATTTGGAGGTCATTTTAAGTGTGAACATGGAAGTACTCTATGTGGGTTTTGCCGGATTTTCAAAGTGAAATTATGCATGCATTTTTCTGTCATCATATTTCTATGTTTCTATAAAGGTAAAAAGGGGACTGTTGTAGTTGTTGATATGGAAGGACAGACTAGATAGGCCATCTAGTCATCATATTTCTGTCATCATATTTCTATGTTTCTATGGTTTCTATTTATACTTTGAAAATGACCTCAACTATGAGCTTGCATTTACAGTATACCTGCGATTTGGGTTGCACAATTTTTCTGGGTTAAAATGTGCACATATGCTCAAATTTTCAGAAGTTTTTTGATGATCTGATAGTAGTTTATTTGTAAAATTTGTTATAACTGAATGATATTTTTCATGATTTTTTTCCTATTTCCCATCTAGTCTGGTTTAGTTTACAGGTGGATCTGACCTGATGGAGATGCATCCTACTCCCAACATTTGCGGGCAAGGTCATTATGACGAGCTCTCAGCACTGGTGTGGCAACATGTAATTAGATTACTATTTCTTCATAGAATAGTTCAGTTGCATAAGTCACATGAATCCATTTTAAATGTTTCTAGAGCCTCACAGGTTAGTATTATTCGTATTAATGCTATATCTGTCAGAAACAAGACAGCATATGATTTGATTACTAATAAGAATCCTAATCTATTATGTGCAGCTGAATTCTAGTCCTTGGATTCAGATACTGTTTTGAATCAATATAATATACCTGGGATGTCAAATGTCATAGTTCAAAAAAGGGAGGTGGAGTTTTAGTAATACAGAACAAATTGGAATTTGCCTCCTGTTTACCCAGTAATGATGCATCTTTTGAAGCAATGTTGTTTTCTAGTTTGCAGCGGGCAATATGTTATGAGGTATACTGCTGTCCTGGGCGATTGACTACTTATTTTTCACCATTTATTGAGATGATTAAAGTTTATCATGTGATCCTACAACATGTTTTGTTTTAGATGATTTTAATTTAGAAGTGGATTTGAACAGGGACTAGTTCAAACTACCTGGAAACAGTCAAGCAGACATCTTCACCTAAAAAACACTAGAGTGGATCCTTTTGATTATTCCATCTATTACACAGGTACACTACCACAAAACTGCCTCCAGTTTTGCAACTGATTCCTATAGATTTTGGGGTGCTGAATCCAGGAAAATAGCCAAAATGTTCCATCACGTCACGTTTTCTTGCAAAATTAGATTTCTTACCCATATAAGGAATGTTCACATAATTTCTTTTTAGCCGACTGCAGTTTATTTTCTTGGCCCAAAATAGAGGTTGTAATGGTTAACTAACTAGAAACACTCCCTCATGATATTTTAGAGTGTTTTGTATTCATTTTATACATTAACAGGACAATTGGGAGGCGGGGGGCTACATCCAGTACTCGCGCTGGCGCATGTTCTTTCCTGTTCGCCTCGCCTCGTTCGCTCGCTCAAACACGGTGGTTGCGACATGAACGTTCCTGTCAAATTTCAGTTTCTTGCAAGTTCATTATTACCTTTTGTTTGCTCAGTCGTAATCCAGCTTTATTCCGAAGTGGTTCACTACAGTTGTAGTTTGCAGTGCTGTGTATTTGTGATGGCTCACAGAGCCAGAGGTTGCGTCAACTCTCCGGACAGTTTTTGTTTTATTTGTGGGGAATATACCATGAAAAAGCGGCAGAGGAACATTTCTGCATTTATTAAAAAAGTATATTTCGCCTATTTCGGTTTGAAGTTAGGCGATCAAGACAAACCGTGGGCTCCTCACAAAGTGTGCAAGACATGTGAGGAAGATCTACGCTTATGGATGAAAGGTAAAAAACAAGCATTTCGTTTCGGAATACCTATGATGTGGCGTGAACAAAGAGACCACAGCAGTGACTGCTATTTTTGCTCTTGCATTGTGAAGGGATACAACTTAAAAAATAAGAACGTAATAAGTTACCCCAACCTTCCCTCAGCAATTAGGCCTATGCCTCATAGCAATGAAGTACCTGTGCCTGAACCACCAAAATCTTTGGATCATATTTGTGTGGACGGTTCTGATCATGATGAGACTCATCAGATGGCTTTTCCCGATGAGTCCAGTACTTTCGAGTTTGAAACTGAACCAGATCCGAAACCTGAACTTTTCTCTCAAGCTGAATTGAATGATTTAGTCCGGGATTTAGGACTCCCAAAAGATGCTGCCCAACTGCTAGGTTCTCGGCTTAAACAGAAAAATCTATTGTCACCAGGAACAACTTTTTATTGGTACCGCAACCGCGAGACACAATTTTTGAAGTATTTCAGCAAAGAGGAAGATTTGGTATTTTGCAACGATATATACGGAGTGATGGAAAAGTTTAAACTCAAGTATGATCCTGTTGAATGGCGGCTGTTCATTGATTCGTCAAAAGACAGCATAAAAGGTGTTCTTCTTCATAATGGCAACACATTCGCTTCAGTTCCTATTGCTCACTCTGTTATTCTCCAAGAAAAATACGAGAATTTGGCCCTGATTCTTCAGAAGATTCGTTATGATGAGCATAAGTGGATGATTTGTGGAGACTTTAAAATTCTATCCATGCTATTAGGGCAGCAATCCGGTTTCACCAAATATCCCTGCTTCCTTTGCTTGTGGGATAGCCGGGCCCGCAACCTACACTGGGGGAAAAAAGACTGGCCAATTCGGGAGTATTTGAGACCCGGTGAGAAAAATGTTCTTCATGAGAGCTTGGTACCTCGTGATAAAATTCTATTACCACCTCTCCACATTTAGTTGGGTCTCATTATGCAATTCATCAAGTCCCTTCCAAAAGATGGTGAGTGCTTTCGGTACCTTTGCTCAAAGTTCCCCCGACTTTCTGAAGCAAAGCTAAAGGAAGGAGTGTTTGTTGGCCCTGATATAAGGAAACTCATTTCAGATGGAGCATTCGCTGAAACAATGTCTGAGAAGGAAAAAGAAGCCTGGGATTCCTTCAAGGATGTTGTTCTCAAATTCTTGGGGAACAGGCGGGATGAGAACTATAAGGATATTGTTGCCAGGATGCTCAATGCCTTCAAAGAACAAGGCTGTAACATGAGCCTGAAAGTCCATTTCTTGCACTCCCATGTGAACTACTTTCCCGAAATCTTTGGGGCGTACAGTGAAGAACAAGGTGAAAGGTTTCACCAGGACATCAAGGACGCAGAGAGAAGGTACCAAGGAAGATGGAACACCACTATGATGGCTGATTTCTGCTGGTTGCTGCTGCGGGAAACCCCAGATGAAAAATACGCCAAGCAGCGCACCAAGAGAAGCATTCGGGGGGAAGAAGAAACGGGCCCACCAGGAGATTGATTGACCCAAGAATGACTTTAAAATCTAAACTGTGTTGACAAATATCGTGTTTTTACTAAACTTTGAAATAAAAATTTGCTAGTTATTACCACAGTGTCGGATCTCATTTATTAGAATTTTATTTTCACACCATCGGGTGTTTGTCTTCATGTATTGCAATGGTGCGGTTTGCGTTTTCTATTCTTACATACGTACCTGTACAACATTTTTTGCACATTTCTTTGCTTTGCTTTGTGTCTAACCTCGCTCTTATATGCTCAATGTTTGTGCACATGTATGTGGCTGTTTTAAGTGCAGACAATTTTGCTACCATCACAGTGTGTTTTGTTGACATTACTCTATTCTTATGTGCTGCCTTGTTACAATTTTCTTTATTCTTATTTGAATAACTACTAAACAATTAGTATAAAGAATTCATCCAAGAAACTTTTATCTCGATCGCACTCAATCTGAAACGTTCACCTCAAATTGCTAACCCAATGTAGCAAAAAATCTGTACGTGATGGAGCAAATTGGTTACCAGATTTGGATTAAGCGCACCAAAAAACTTAAAAATCAATCGAAACATTAGAGGCAGTTTAAAAAAAATTTTTTTAGTGTACCTGTGTTATCCTTCACATCTAAACTCTTAGAAAATATTATTTCTTTGCAATCAGCACTATTTCTTGAACATTCCAGTGCTCTCCAACAATGCAAACAGGTTTTTATCCTCATCACGGGCATTATCTTGAAGTAATCCTTTCATACATATCTGAAAGGTCCTTTATAGTTACATGGCACAAGAATACCTCTGTTTCTACAAAACTATCTTGTGGAACCCCAGAAGGATCCATACTTGCCCCATATTATTTAATATCTCCATGTCTCCCTTTGCTACTTTAGCACAAGGTCTGGACTTGTCACCATTCCTTTAGGCTGATAACATTCAGCTTTTGGTCACAACAGACTATCATAATTTAAGTTTTCTTCACATTTCATAGTGATATAGTAACATAGTATGATAGCAGAAAAAGACCAGTATGGTCCCTCTAGTCTGCCCAGTAAGGTGGCTAGAGTAGTTGCAGTTGCTGCTCCGTTAAGTCACCCCCTCTATGTCTTTGTTTAGGGTTGTAACAGCCACTCCGTGCAGGTTACCTCCCCTCTATTTGTTGAAGTATAAAAGATATTTAAGTTTGCTTTGATTTCATCCTCTTGCTATAAAGGGATCCACTGTGTCTGTCCTATGCCATTTTGAATTCCATCACTGTATTTGTGTACCCCCTCCCCCAACCTTCATTGGGAGGGCATTCCAAACATCCATCACCCTTTCAGTGAAAAAGTATTTCCTGATGTTGTTTTTAAGTTTACCACCTTGCATCTTAATTGTGTGCCCTCTAGTTTTACAGCTTCTCTGTATCATATTTCCCCTGTCCCTCCTCTTTTCTACAGTACACATATTTAGGACTTCAGGTCTCTTCTTATACATCTTCTGGAGCAGACCCCAAATCATGTTAGTCACCTTCTTCTGAACCATTTCAAGTTTTTTTATATCCTTTGTGAGATATGGTCTCCAAAACTGAACACAATACTCCAAGTGAGGCCTCACCAATGACTTGTACAGGGGCATTAATACCTCCTTCTCTCTGCTAGTTATTCCTCTCTGTATGCAACCCAGCATCCTTCTGGCTTTGGCTACTACCTTGCACATTGTTTTGCCACCTTAAGATCATCAAACACTATTACTCTGAGGTCCCTCTCCTGGTCTGTGCATACCAACCTCTTGTCCCATATTGCATACAATTCCTTTGGATTTCTGCATCCCAAGTGCATGGCTCTGCACTTCTTCACATTAAATTTCAACTACCAAGCATTAGACCATTCTTCCAGTTTTTATAGATCTTTACTCATGTTATTCACGCCCTCAAAGGAGTTCACTCACTGCAAATTTTTGTGTCATCTGAAAAAAGACAGAATTTTCTCTTCAAACCTTCCGCAATATCATTCACAACAAATATACAATGAACAGTATCAGTTCCAGGACTGATCCCTGAGGCACACCACTGCACACCTTCCTTTCTTCTGAGTGTGTTCCCTTTACTACCATCTTCTGTTGTCTGTCAGTCAACCAATTTCTGATCCATTTCACCACCTTGGGACCTATCACCAGGTTTCTCAGTTTATTGATACGCCTCTTATGAGGAACAGTATCAAAAGCTTTGCTGAAATCTAGGTATTTCACATCCATTGCATGCCCTTGATCTAGTTCTCTGGTCACCCAATCAAAGAACTCAATACATATCCCCAACATTGTAAAACTCAATGATTCTAGCAAACAAAGCTACAAAAATTATAAAATGACTTAAATGCATAAAATCATTAAAATTATTAACCTACAGTGGACATCTCTGGGAAACATCATTACCAGTGATTGAATGAATAAAGTTTAGAACTTTTGTTTTTAGCTTTCTGGATTCTAAAAAAATCATAGACCATTTGAAGTGATACTGTTCAGCTAAAGAGTTGTACTCTAGTCAGTGATGCCTCTTGAAAGTGCCTGCAATGTGGGTGATATACCAGCTTTGATTGAAATCTAGAACTCTTTAGATAGATGTACCAGAACTATGGAATAGTCTGTAACATAGTAACATAGTAAATGATGGCAGATAAAGACCAGTATGGTCCCTCTAGTCTGACCATTAAGATGGCAAGAGTAGGTGCACCTGTCGCTCCGTGCAGGCCACCCTCCCCATGTTTCTGTTTAAGGGTGAACCCACTGCTCCGTGTAGGACACCCCTATTTGTTGAGAAATTAGATAAGTTTATTTTGATTTAATCCTGTTGCTATAAAGGGAGCCACTGTGTCTGTCCCATGCCATTTTGAATTCTGTCACTGTATTTGCCCCCACCACTTCCATCGGGAGGGCATTCCAAGCATCCACCACCCTTTCACTGAAAAAGTATTTCCTGACATTGCCTTTCAATTTACCCCCTTGCAGCTTCATGTTATGTCCTCTAGTTTTACAGCTTCCCCGTCTTTGGAAGAGGTTTGTTTGTTCATTATTTCTCTTTAAATATTTAAAGGTCTGAAACATATCTCCCCTATCCCTCCTCTCCTCCTGAGTGTACATATTTAGGTCTTCAAGTCTCTTCTCATAAGGCTTCTGACGCAGGCTCCAAATCATTTTGGTCGCCTTCCTCTGAACAGTTTCCAGTCTTTTTACATCCTTTGCAAGATATGGTCTCCAAAACTGAAACAGTATTCCAAGTGAGGCCTCACCAGTGACTTATACCGTGGCATTAGTACTTCTTCCTTTCTGTTGGTAACTCCTCTTTGTATGCAACCCAACATCCTTCTGGCTTTTGCCACTGCCTTGTTGCACTGTTTTGCCATCTTGAGATCCTCAGAAATAATCACACCAAGGTCCTTCTCCTGGTCTGTGCACCCCAACCTCTCGCCCCCTATCGCGTGCATTTCCCTTGGATTTCTGCTTCCCAAGTGCATGACACTGCACTTCTTCACATTAAATATTAACTGCCGAACATTAGACCATTCTTCCAGCTTTTGTAGATCTTTCCTGGTGTTATCCATTCTCTCAGGTGAGTCTACTCTGTTGCAAATTTTCATGTCATCTGTAAAAAAAAGACTTTTCCATTCAGTCTTTCAGCAATATTATTCACAAATACATTGAACAGTGCTGGGTCCAGAACTGAACCCTGTGGCACCCCGCTAATCACCCTCCTTTCATCCGAGTGAGCTCCATTTACCATCACCTTCTGTCGTCTTTCAGTCAACCAATTTCTGATCCAGTTCACCACCTTGGGACCCATCTCCAAACTACTGAGTTTATTGATAAGCCTCCTATGAAGAACAGTATCAAAGGCTTTGCTGATATCCAGGTAGATGACATCCATCGCATGCCCTGGTCTAGTTCTCTGGTCACCCATTCCAAGAACTCAATCAGATTTGTTTGGCAAAATCGCCCTTTGGTAAAATCATGTTGCCTCGGATCATGCAACCTGTTGGTTTTGAGAAAGTCTACTATTCGCTCTTTCAGGAACACCTCCATTACTTTTCCCGCCACCCAGGTAAGGCTTACTGGCCTGTAGTTTGTCACTTCTTCCCTGTCACTGCTTTTGTGAAGGGGTACCACATCAGCCCTTCTCCAGTCCTGAGGAACTTCTCCTGTTTCCAAGGATCTGTTGAAAACATCCTTTAATGGCCCTGCAAGAACCTCTCTGAGCTCTTTCAGTATCCTGGGATGTATCCCATCCGGTCCCATGGCCTTGTCCACTTTCAGTTTTGCAAGTTGTTCTAACACATCATCTTCTGTGAATGGTGTGGTATCTACTTCATTCCCATTTTTATATTTGGGAGTCACAGGTGGTCCTTCTCCAGGATTTTCTTCAGTAAAAACAGAGCAGAAGTATTTGTTTATCAATTTCACTTTTTAAATGTCACTTTCCACGAGTCCGTTCCCAGCACTTCTGAGTCCTGCAATTCCACCTCTGATTTCCCTCCTCTCCTGAATATACCTGAAGAAAGTTTTGTCGCCACACTTCACATCTTTAGCCATCTTTTCCTCTGCCTTTTATTTTGCTTTCCTTATTTCTCTTTTTGTCTCTTTTAGTTTGATCCTGTATTCCTTTCTGTGTTCCTCTGTTTGCAAGCCTTTGAATTTTGTGAAAGCTGTGGTTTTTGCCTTTATTTGAGCAGCTACTTCTTTGGAAAACCAAATAAGTTTCCTTCTTCTCTTGTTTTTATTTACTTTCCTTACATATTTATCTGTTGCCCCTTTTATTGCCACCTTTAGTTTAGCTTATTGCAATTCCACTTCCCTTATCCCCTCCCACCCTGCCAAATCCTCCTTCAGGTATTTGACCATTTTACTGAAGTCAGTTTTTTTGAAGTTTAGGACTTTGAGCTTGCTATGAATGGACTGCACCTTGGCTTTTATCTCAAACCACAACGTGTGATGATCGCTGCTGCTCACAGGGGCACCCACCCAGACATTTGACACGCTATCACCGTTGGTGAGCACTAAATCCAGCAATGAGCTTTCCCTGGTTGGTTCCATCACTATTTGTCTAAGTAACACATCTTGGAAAGCATCCACAATTTTTTTTTATTTTTTTCCAGATTTGCAGAAAGAGTAATCCAATCCACATCGGGTAGATTAAAGTTATCCAATTTGATCACTTCCCCCTTTGTGGCTATCATGGCAATATCTATAATCAATTCATTATCTATTTCTTCGATTTGAGTTGGAGGTCTGTAGACTACAGCAGTATGGATGACAGTGCCACCTCCTCTTTCCAACACAATCCAGAGCACTTCTTTTCCCCATGCCCCCTGCATTTCAGTAGCTTTAATATTGTTTTTGACATACAAGGCTACTCCTCCTTTTCCACTTTCTCTGTCTCTTCTGAATAGATTAAAGCCAGCTATGGCTATATCCCAATCATGTGATTCTCTAAACCATGTTTCTGTAATGGCCACAATGTCCAAGTCCATTTCCACCATTAGGGCTTCCAGGTCCAGAAATTTGTTGGCTAAGCTTCGAGCATTTGTGCTTATTGCTTTCCAGCATTTAACTGGCTTGCATGTATTTTGCATTGATTTTGTTCTGCCCATTTCTTCCCACTTGTCGTTGATGTGTGGTTTAAATGTGTGTCTGTTTCTGCTGTTATTCTGCTTTTGCCAGGAGTGACATCCTGAACTTGTCCTTCCCCAT
The DNA here is from genome assembly GCA_033557465.1 of Ichthyophis bannanicus. Lineage (NCBI taxonomy): Eukaryota > Metazoa > Chordata > Amphibia > Gymnophiona > Ichthyophiidae > Ichthyophis > Ichthyophis bannanicus. The sequence continues at coordinate 1,696,552,591 of CM066031.1, forward strand.
CCGTCACCCCCTTTTTCTAGTTTAAATGCATATCCACATACTGCCTGAATTTCTCACTTATTTATTTTATTTATTACATTCTCTTATATACCGCGCTATTCTTCATCAGTTTGGTTTACATTGAACAAACTGAAATTACATTGAACAGGGCATTATAAACTTAGAGATAACTATTTTACAGGGAACATGGGCTATGGAGGGTTAAGTGGCTTGCCCAAGACCACAAGGAGCACCTGTGGGACTAGAAACCCCAGTCCTTCCGGCCCAAGGTTGCTGTCCTCTAGTGGGATTTGAACCCCCGCCCTTCCAGCCTGAAGTACCCTGCCCCAACCACTAGGTCACTCCTCCACTTAGGATTCTTTTCCCTGCAACAGAGAGATGTAGTCCATCAGCACAGTATAGTCTCTTGTTGGTCCATCTGTTTCCCCAGTCGCCTATAAATCGGAATCCTTCTTGTTTGCACCAGGTCTGGAGCCATGTATTAAAGTTGTTTATGTGATGCAGCCTTTCTGCCCCCTTACCATGAACAGGTAGAACTTCTGAGAATGCTACAGTGTTAACAATGAGCTTGAGTTTCTCTCCCAGAGTCTGGAAGTCCCTTTGAACTGTAGGGGCACTGTTTCTAGCCAGGTCATTTGTACCCAAGTGGATGACAACATCAATTTTGGAGTGCTCACTTTCAACGCTAAGTACATCAACAATTTGGTTTGTATTCCTGCTGGCTGAAGAGCCTGGGAGGCATTTGACTATCTTCTCTCCTTTGAACTGTGTTCCCAAGTTGGTGCCTCTGATGATGGAATCTCCAGGTAGTAGTAGTTTTCTGTTCGGTGAGTTTTTCTTCATATTTGGTGCTTTATCAGGAGATTGGGCATTGACTGTCTCATTTAAGGGCCCTTCAGTTTCCATGGATTGGGCATCCTCATTAACCAAAGCAGAGAAGACATTATGCAGGGATATCTCATGATGTCTAGGGTGTCTCAGCATTACAGGTCGCAATCTACCCGAGCCCACTGTGATCCATTTGCTCCTGGGATGTTTGATTCTTTGTGGGAGCGGTGGTGGACTTTGTTTGGTTTGTATTCTAGAAGTGGTGTGTTTCATTGCAGCTAGTTCTTCCCTTAGTAGAGTCATTTCTTTCTGCATGGCAGCTAACTCGAGGCATATAGGACAAGCTCTTAGGTTCCAAATGATTCTTCTTGGAATGAAGGCACCACAGTTATTGCACTGAATACATGACATGCTGATTAAGCAGTCCTAGAAGGAGAGAAAGAAAAGGTGGGCTTGACAACAAATTAAAAGGATAGATGTCAACGTATGTGACCACTTTATAGGCAAAGCAGCCCTGTCTTATGAGATGTGCCAGAAAGTTAATATTCTTGTATTTAGGAAGAAGGCCAAAGCCTTTTTAATTCCAGAGGTTGAATGATGTTTAATAATTTGTGAACTGTTAATTTGTAAGTCATAAACATGTGGAGGTTGATTCCATATGATGCACAGCTGGGCCGTGGAGACACCTAAAACTTGGATGGGGCCAAGTAGTAGATGATTCCACAACTGTGGGAGCTAGACGCAACCACGATTGCTGAAATGGGCACCTAGATATCCCGGTGTGCACTGTATTCCACTGCATGGGATGTCCTCTGGGCTGCCCGTCCAGACCACACAATGCTCCAGCTGGTGTGCCGGTGCAGTGGCGCCCCATCGCCATGGCATCAGCACATCCAGCCGGAGGCATGGAATGCCCTGACAAAGTGTGGCACTGGCACACTGCCGTATAACCCTCAGAAAGGGCTCCCAAGGCCTAGATCAGGTGGTAAATGCTATACTGCGGAAGTGATGGGGGTTGCCCGGCACAGCGAGGTACCTGGCACTTATTCCACCATCATATATTTTGGTGCCGGGGTGCGTACAGAGGCCTGTCCTGAATGGCCTCTGTATGTCCCGACACCTGGCCACTCCCCCATTCTGCCCCTGCTCCACCCTCTCCCGCCCACATCCAGTGCTCCCCGCACAAACACTGTGTATATGTGGGGAGCACTGGTGGCAGAATCAGGGTATAGATCTGTGCATGGGTTGGACTTCCGGCTCGCACATCTGACCTCACTATTCATGGGACTGCATGCCACCCTCCGGGATATGTTTACTATTCGGCGGTAGTGGCTTCAGTGTGATATCGGAGCCGTGGCCCCATTGGATGCATAGTTTGATGTTCCTGGGAGGGCATTTTAATGGAGGATTTTAAAAAAATGGTGCCATCCTCAATCTCCTCAACAACAAAGACCCAGAAAATACCACTATTCCCTCAGAGACCACTGGGATCTACCCATTGTGTCCCCCATTTGTCTAGTGGGCAGAGCAGGAGTGACTCTTAGTCATAAGAACATAAGAAATGCTATATGGGTCAGACCAAAGGTCTATCAAGCCCTGAATCCTGTTTCAACAGTGGCCATTTCAGATCACCAGCATCTGTCAGGCTCCCGAAAGGTAGACAGGTTCCATGCTTCTTATCCTAGGGGTAAGTTGTGGATTTCATATTGGCTTACGAACTTTTCATCCAGGAACTAGTCCAAACCTCTTTTAAATCCAACTATACTAACAGCGTTTACTAGATCCTCCAGTGATGAATTCCAGAGTTTGATTTTACAGTTGAGTGAAAAAATATTTTCCCTGATTGTTCTTAAATGTGCTTGGCACGTCCCCTAGTCATTCCATCCTCTTTATCATTTTGGTTGCTGTTCTCTGATCCTTTTACAATTCTGCTCTATTCTTTATTAAATATGGCGACCAGAAATGCACACAATATTCAAGGTGTGGTTGTGCCACAGAGTGATACTGAGGCTACTAGGAACAACAAATGGATCTGTGGCACTGCCTACATTGGAGAAACTCACCATATAATTAATAAATGCTAGTATGAATTTTGGAAACACAGGACATTTATTTATTTAATTCTCTTATATACTGTGCTATTCTTCATCAGTGTGGTTTACATTGAACAAACTGAAATTACATTGAACAGGGCATTATAAACTTAGAGATAACTATTTTACAGGGAACATGGGCTATGGAGGGTTAAGTGGCTTGCCCAAGACCACAAGGAGCACCTGTGGGACTAGAAACCCCAGTCCTTCCGGCCCAAGGTTGCTGTCCTCTAGTGGGATTTGAACCCCTGACCTTCTGGCCTGAAGTACCTTGCCCCAACCACTAGGCCACTCCTCCACTCCATTCAGAGTTATAATAACAAATATAATAGGTAGAAACGAAGATGAAGAAACAAGTGGTAGGTAAAACGTCTTTACTAGACTAAGGTTATCTAGAAACCTTTATCATTTGATAAACTTAAAGCTGTTTTTGTAATGGGATGTCATTTGTTTCTTTAGGTTTGGGATTTTCTTTTATGTATCTTATTTTGTAGGCAATGGAAAGAAGTTGAAAAGTGCACACTTACGGCATGACACTATGATGCACTTTTCCTTCCTCTATTTATAGATTCTGGCAACTCTGTGTGGGAGACTCGTTAGAAATTGCCAGGTAGGGATATTGTGAGTGCTCTGTTCCTGTTTGCTGCATTTGCCTCTTGATTTGGACCCGGTCTCAGCTTCTCTGCGCTAGCCTCTGACATGTGGCTGTAAGGGTTATTTTATCCAGCCCCACTGCAGGACACGGCCGTGGGCACGTCGTTGTGGGTGCATGCTCTGAAGGGGCGTGTCTAAAGGGGCAGGATCTGCCCATTTGGAACCCCTTCGGAGCAAGAAGGAGGAGTAAGGAAGTTGTTTGCTCTCGGCATGGGGAAACAAAAAAAGAAAGCTTTTGCTCCTCCGACAGTGAAAGCTATTAAGGTTGTTGGTCCTCTTGAAACTCATTTTGGAGTTATGGAGAAAGTTCCTGCAACTTCCGCCACTGGGAAGGAGTCTCCAGCTGTGAGTACTGCCTGTTCCTCCTCCTTGACCTCGTTGGGTTTTACTCCTCCCAACCTGAGTAGTAGTTCTGTTAATGCTTTTCCTGCTCTATATAAGAGTGGGGAAACATTGAGACCTATTCCCCTGCCCGATTCTTTCCTACATTTTGAATTTCTCTCTAACTCTAAATTTGTGTTACCTAATGCAGTTAGTTTCTTAGAAGTTTCTGAGAACCCTGAACCTCTGCAAGATATTTCACTTAAAGATATATGGGAAGTGATGAAACAAATTATCTTTGCAATCTTCTCTTGTATTTCTACTTTCTCTGAGGAAGTGTTGGCTGCTCTTGACGAGCATGAGGTTAAATTTTCTTTATGCGATAAGTTCTAAACTTGAATCTCAGACCTCATTGTTCCAGTCTGCCCTTGCCTCCTCAGTACAAGATTCTCTTGCTTTGCATCCTCAGAGTGAATTTTGTGAGAATGCTTTTCATTCAAAAAAATTGAGGTTTGTGAATTTTTCTTGTACTCATTTTTTGTCCTTTGGGATTTTGTTCTCCAACTATCCTGATTCAATTAAAATTTCAAAAATGTATTATTTGCCTAAGGGTGTGAAGGGGACTCTTTGGGATGTTTGCTTGGATGGGCAGGAGATGGATCAATTAAGTGGGCCAAGCCTGTATTTGTCTGCTTATTTAGAGACGTCATTGGAGGAAATTTCCTCAAGAGCAACTCTTTTGGTGACTTTTCTAATGGAGTCAGACAAAGACTTGGTCTTAAAGCTCAATTTAAAAAAAAAGCAGGTGAATTATTTTGGACAGACTATACAGATATTTCCTGATGTATCATGGGTTACTCAGAAGCGTAGGAAGTCCTTCCTGGAGAGGCGACCTCGGGTCCTGGCTCTGGGGGCCTCTTTTTATTTAAAGTTTCCCTGTAAATGTAATTTGGTTTAACAAGGAGTGAGGTATGTCTTTTTTGAGTCTTCTCAATTGGAGATTTTCTTGCAGGGTAAGGGTTGAATTATTATAATTTGTTTCTTTCTTTTGGATTTTATTTCCTTTGCTGCTCAGAATATGATAAAAGGGGTTAAGTACTTTGTTTCAGGGTGATTGTGGTTTTTTTTGGGGCTCACCGTTGATGTGGACTGTTTATTATGTATGACTGTATTATGGCATGTGTATAATTTTTTTCCTTCTTTTATTGTAAAAGTATAAAAAAACATTAAAAAAAAGAAATTACCAGCTAAAAGTGTGTCTCGGGAGAGAAGCGAGTGGAGAGGGGGGAATGGGGTGTGAGGTATAAGTAGGGAGGGATGGTGTTTGAGAGGGGGTGAGTGTGTGTGCAAGTGTGTGGTGTGGTGTACGTATTTATCTCAACTAGGAAAGTTTAGCTGCTTTCTCTGAGAGAATGTGTTGTGGAATATCAGGAGAGGGGGATGTGTGTGTATGTGTGTGTGTGTGCAAGCACATTCCTAATACATATGGACGAATGCAGGGCTGGCCTAAGGGTTTCTGCTGCCCTAGACAGGCCCTGCATGCCACGCCCTCATGTCTGCCATGCCGCCCCGCCCCTCCCCCATTTTCTCACCTGGGGGATGGGTGGCATGGTGATCCCTTCCTTACTTCTTCGAAGTGACAGATCTTAATGCACCTGCATGCATGTGCACACTCACGGCATGCTGCTCCTACCCCTGTCGGAGGGAGCAGGAACTGCAGGCCGTGACTGCACACATGTGCATGGATGCTTTAAGGCCCGCCATAGAAAGGAGGGATCGCCATGCCACCCCCAGAGTCTGCTGCCCTAGGCAACCACCTAGTTCACCTGGTGGATGGGCCGGGCCTGGACGAATGGACACAGATGAACCAGCCTTCCCCACCACTTACTTTTGCATAAATTAAACTGTCCTAGAAATGAATTTGCTTCCATTTGTAATTTTGAAATCTTTCCTTGAATATGCTGCAGACACTACATCAGTATCCCAGGGCAACCTGTTCAAGCTAGTTTTGCAAAGAATGATCTTTTATAGGGCACAGATTCATTCCTAGCTATAGGTTCAAGCTATAAGCAAACAGTGTTCACAAGCAGGGGCAGGACAGCATCGTGTTCCCTTTCCTTTCAATGTGGATTTGTGTTTAAAATATCTTTATTTAGTATCTCTTTCATATTTTATCTATAATGCAATGGCAGACTAGTTTTTATTGATATCTTGCTCTGCATGGTCCAATTTGTTTCCATTCCAATATTCCATGTAAATTAACCATACATGTGAGCTTCGGCACGGGCTCCTATCAATTTCTTTTCAAGAAGCCCTGGTCAGGCTGCCAGCTCTTGTCCACTGGGTGGAACACTTTGTTTTCATAAAATCATTTTAGAAAGAGCCCGTGATCACATGTAGATCCTTGCAACTGCAGCCTTCTAATGCCTCATCACCTCTGTCAGGTAATCGCAGCCTAAAACCTGGGTCCACTGCACGAGTTAAACCCATTGCAATCACACTGGTTCTTCACTGACCTGACAAAAGACACGATAACGCTCCAAATCTTGTTAGATAAGATAGTCCTATAAAACATGTATCACTTATGACTTGTTTCTTCTTTCCACAGATAGAAGAAACCCTCGAGGTAAGACCCAAATCTGAAGCAGTTGAAATAGATCCAAACCCCTATTAGTTAGCGCAGACCTGCCAGCTTTTAGCCTGAGGGGTAAGTGCGCGGTGCTGCTAGTTGCACCGTCGGACCTAAGTTCTTGGAGTGCAGCAGTCTGGCACCCCGCAGCTCGAAGCTTCCCGCCCCTGCCTTGTAAGGCTGGACGTGCACAGGGAGTGCTGGAGCGCTCCCCCTCCCTCCGGCATCTCCCTTCCCCTCCTCCTCCCCTCCCCCTCCCCTCCTCCTGCGATCAGTCAGTCGGAGAGGATCACGGCACTCGGGGCGACGGTGGCAGCGGCAGCAGCAGCCCGCGCGCCATAACTCCGGCAGAGAAAGGCAGAGCCCGCCCTCTGGTTCCGTCGCTCCTTCCGCGCAGCGCTGCCTTTCGCTTCCCTTTGACTTTGAGTCTCAAGACATCGATCGGTGCCTCTATGACACGATCCGATTGATCTGTCGCTCGGGAACCGGACCAGGTAAAGCAGCATGTCCCGGAGGAAACAGAGCAAGCCCCGGCAGATCAAACGTGAGTTGGCTGAGCGATCTCTTGCGATGCACTTTCCAGGCTTTTATTTTGGAAAGGAGTGACGGGGGGGGGGGGGGGGGGGGTTGGGTGTGTGTGTGTGTGAAAAAATTGTTGAAGTTTCTAAGAGGAAGCTCGGGCAGCCGGGAGTCAGGGCATCTCCAATCTCTACCTGCTGCAGATGTACCTGCATCTAGTCTAACCTTAGGTGCGCATTCAAAGCCACGCAAATAGCATTTTTAAAACTTTGAAAAGCCTTTCGAGCCCACTAGCGAGCTGACAGCAAGGCTCGGATAAAAAGCAGTAACCCAAGAAAACAAAATTAGGCAGGGTACAGAAAGTGGGGAGCTAGAGGTCAAAGGCTGGGATTCGCAACTGTTTGTGAATAAGGGAAGTGTCCGACGAATCGGCGCCCGAGTTGGTTTGTAGCCCTGATCGATGCGCAGTTCTGCATCTGGAGCTGGATAAAGGAACATCACCACGGTGTGGCCCCAGAGGGGCGTTCGCGAGTGTGTCGCTCAGTAACAGCCCTAAAATTCAGAACCACGTGAGAGGCTGAATGCAGGACTCAGATGACATGTTTGGGGTTTTTTTTAAACACCAATTTCCCTACACATACACTAAATCGAGATTTTGTTTTTCTTATAAATATGATTCCCAAAAGCCGAGTTTCTCAGCGAATTAAGCATAGCGGTTTTTGAATAGTGCGAGTAAACTCAGTGGCGATAAATAACCCAGTTGCTGAAGTTTATAAAGTCGGGCAAATGAAAGCTGTCGGACTCTTTCCTATTCCATGCTCCTGAATTCTGAAAGCACATACTAATAATGATCATTGGAATTGTTTATTTAGCTGTATTTATTATAGTGCTACAGGCGTACAGTGCTACAAGGCGTACGCAGCGCTGTTGATGT